>CAUYRH010099414.1:0-30045 GCA_963574655.1 Perodicticus potto
TTTTAATTTTAATAAAGTCCACTTTGTCAATTTTTCCTTTACTGAATTATGCTTTTGGTGTTGTGTCTAAAATCTCATCACCAACTCCCGTATCCTGTATTTTCTCCTAGAAGTTTTGTTGTGTTGCATTTAGGTTTGCTAATTCAGGGGGTCCCCTAAACCACTCTCAGCTTCCACAATTTGCTAGCGGGACTCATAAGGCACAGTACAGGTGTACGCTCAGGATGGTAGTTTACGACAGGCAAAGGACACAGGTTTAAGTCAGCAGCAGGATCACCGGGGTCAGAGTCTGCGAGATGACCTAGGAGAGTCCAGGTGTCCCCTCCCAGGGGAGCCCTGTGGTCAGCGTTTATTTCTCCCGGCTCTTCTGGGTTCTGTCTGAGTGCAATCCTGCCCTGTCTAGCTGTCTGTACCTGGATCACTTCACATATCAAAATGGCCCCAAGTTCTACCCATGCTGCTGCAAAAAACAGGATTGTATTCGTTTGTATGGCTAAATAGCATTCCATTTTTCCCTCTACTCATCCACCGAGGGACCCTGAGGTTGGCTCCGTATCTTCATGACGGTGGCAGCGCTGTACTGAGCATGGAGGTATTGGTGTCACTACTGACTTCCTTTCCTTTGTATAAATACCCCGGAGTGGGATTAGTGGATCCTATGCTAGTTCTATTTTTAATATTTGAGGAATCTCCACACTGCTTTCTAGAATGGCTGTGCTAATTAAAAATCCCCCCAGTAGTGTGTAAGTTTCTCTTTTCTCCACGTCCTTGCCAATTGCCGTTAAGATCATCACTTTGAATTCTTATTCACTCACTTCGTAAGCATCCTTTTCTCTGGGACCTGTCACTAGTGACATATTTGGTTGCGAATGGGGCCTTGACTTTGGCTCTGGTGGACTCAGTGGCCTGGGCTCAGCGTGAATGCTTCAGTCATAATCTTAGCAGACAAGGCTGCAGCGTTTGTGGCCATGGTGGGGTAGTTTTGCTGGATGCAGGGGGCACGGGACCGTGTGTTCCCTGGGTGAGGGCAGGTGTAGAGGGCCAGCAGGTGGGGTGGCCTCTCTCATGATTTCCACCAGATTCTTCCAGATGAGATATCGCAGGGCTTCCTGTTCCTGTGTGTGCCTTTAAATGTTTAAATAGGTTTGCAGAATATAATACAAACAAAATGGAAGTGTAATAAAGCTCACAACCCACACATTATAAAACTGTACAAAATTGGTTTTTGTTTAAAAACATAAAAAATGGCTCCCAGGACAAGGATTAAATTCTAGTCCTAGGCAAGTCAAATGGAATAAGAAATTATAACACTTGCTATTAGAAAGACTGCAGACGGCCACACACACACGCACATTTATGAAAAAGCTGGCATTTAAATACAGTAGTCTCCTCTTATCCATGGATTTTCTTGCCATGGGTTCAGTTGTCCATGGTACTATAAAGAACCATATATATATACATAGAGAGAGAGAGAATTCACATAACTTTTATTATGATATATTGTGAACTTGTTCTGTTTTTATTATTATTTATTGTTATTGTTCTTGTGCCTAATTTATAAGTAAAACTTTATCGTAGGTAGTTGCTTATAGGGGAAAAACCCTGTAGTATACACAGGGCTTGGTTTAAAGTTTCTGGTATTGACCAAGGATCCTGGAACATGTCCCCACAGACAGGGGGACCCATGAATACCCATGTCACTTAGATGGAAAAATCATTAAAATAAAAATCATAGATGACAACCCCATAATATTAGAGGAATAAAGGCTAACACTAATTTATCATTTGCCTTGTTAAACTATCTAATAGTGAATGCTGCTTTTGTAATCTCTGAACTTTAGTATTTCCATGATTTGAATATGAAAATGGGGAAATATTTTTAAAGTACGCTTTGTATTCTTCTTAACAGCCAGGAAAGAAGACCAAATCCATTCCTGGCCTGACCGAACTTTTTGATATTTAGACTCTGGTGAACCTCTTTTAGCAGCTAAATAACCTAATTTACAGGTGAAAAGGTGAATTTATAATGTGATTCTTACTATTCAAAATTAAGAGCTGTGATTACCTCTCGCCATTTCCCTGTATCTGTATTACTTGTGAGACCATTCCTGTGAAGGGGTCTTTCTCTCTTTTCTCTTTCTACACTCCCCCACACACGACACGCACAGTACGTGCACACAGCACGCCCACACACGCACACCACAAACCCTCCCAGCACACACTACACACACACCACGTGCACACCAGGAACACAGCGCCCAAACATTTTCACCATGCAGAGGGGTGTGGGTTGTCTCTCCCACTCCCTTCTTGGTGCTTGTTTCGGTGGCCGGTGTGTGGGGTCTTGCACATCAGCACAACTGCCTGACAAACTCCGCCAGCTGGGCTAACCTGCTAACTCTCACCCAAGTCAAGATTGCTCACTATGGGAATTCTGTATCAAATTCGAGTCTCAATGCACATACAGGCAGCCGTCATCACGGTGCTAACATTTCTATATAAATGCGTAGAACACGTTGTACTTTATCAAACTTTATTTTTGTATTCACTACAACCCAGCAATATATGTCGTATATTTTATAGATGAGAATATCAAGCCAAATAAAGTTGAGGTGACAAAACTAAGGTTATGTGACAATTGAGAGCTGTGTCGTTTGGGTCACAGGGGGGTGGGTGTCTGCAGCTCCTGCTGTCCCCCGAGATTGGGCTTCCTCTCAGCAAAGCTGATGGATATTCTTTTATCCTTCAGCTTTCAAATCAGAGAAACGGATTAAGTATGCTTTAAAAAGATTTTAAAATAACCAATATCATTTTGGATAGATCAAAGATTAAAAGATGAAACAAAAAATAATATCAAAAAAGTTTATTTCCACATTGTCTTTACTGCTTCTGATATCAATGTTAGATGCTGCACGGAAAGGCAGTGGGGAAGTTTTTCTCTCTTTTTTGTCTCACTATTCACTTTTGATTTTTTTCCTTATATCCCTGTATTGACCGAGCTTTCTTCATTCTCTGGAAGCATTTAAGCATAGAGGAGCTGCCCTATGAGACCAAGGGCAGGCCTCAGGAGCAAGCACCCCCGAGACACGTCAGTCTTGGACTTCCCGTCTCCAGGACTTCTGGAAATACATTTATGTTGTTTGGGCCGTGCAGTCCGTGGTGCTGCGCTGGCTGCCTGAGCAGAACACAGGGGCTCACACGCCCAGGGGAAAACCGCTGGGCATGAGCCCTCATTTTTAGGTCACTGAGGCTAAATCTGGAAGTAGAGGCATCCTTTGCAATATGACAAGATTTCTTTTAGATTTCTCAAGTTCAATATGTTGTGATACATCTCACTAGACTGAGGGTCCAATCCCGTATTATCAATATTTGTTTAAAAATATTTTTATATTCCCATCAAAAGTTTAATTTGATTATTAATGCAAAACATGTAGCTTATTTGTGACTATAAACTTAAAACTCTTCATACATTACCAACTAGGTCGAGAAGGAACATGATGGGCAGAGACGAAATGACAAAATACTGTGCTTAGCTTCTAATCTTGGGAGAAGTTTGGAACAGATGGCCCATTTGAATGGAAATGTTATATTTCTTATGAAAATAAATTTTACCCCAGGCAAAACATTGTAGCACTTGGTTCTCACTTACCACTCCAATTAACACTGTAGCCATTGCCTGGGCATGTTAAAATGTTGGGTTTAAGTATCATGTTTTAACAGATTTCTAAATGAATATTTATTCATTAAAAGGGATAAAAGCATTTGCATTGGTATGGTTGCTTTAATAGGAAAAGAGTATTTGTAAGATGTAGCATTTCTTGAAAGCTGTTTTAAATGGAAATTTAAGTTCTTCAATTCCAAACATTCTGACATTTTGATAAGTGCTGACTTGCTGTCGCTTACTAAATTTTAAATCTTCAGCTATATTTTTGAAAATTGCAAATTTGAAACATATGTTTAATAGCCAGAGCTGGGAGACCATATCTACCATTAGAGTGACAGCTCTACCTACATTCTGGGTTGTAGAGCAAAGTAGACTCAAGACATTTACTAGTTGGACCTTGTGTATATGTCTACTGTCAATTCTATATTTAATTCTATTTTTTTCCTTTACAAATACTAGTATGTGTTCATGACAGATTGCAGAAAGTTAGAAATTTTTACTTTTAGGTATAAAGAGTCAATATCTTTATAATTTTCTAGTGTAAGCAATGCCATGATTACAGATGGCAAGTTACTATCTTTCACAATCAGACTATAAAGATGGAATTGTGGATCTGGAACTGGGCTTTGTCCCACATAGTAATGTCCACCTACACCCTCACTTGTAGGCCCACAGGTACAAGGACCACACCCTGGTGTTGCACCAACACGAGCTGGCTGAGGACATTTCCCAGGAAGACTAAATATGGGGTAGGGCTGGACTTGTTATCTTTGTGTGTGTGTGTGTATATATTTAATATGAATTTTTTTTTTTGAGACAGAGTCTTACTCTATTGCCCCAGGCTAGCGTCTCATGGGGCAGCTCACAGCATCGTCAAACTCCTGAGTTCAAACAATCCTCCTGCCTCAGCCTTCCGAGTAGCTGGGACTACAGGTGCCCACCACAACACCCAGCTAGTTTTTTCTATGTTTAGTAGAAATGGGGTCTTGCTCTTGCTTGAGCTGGTCTCAAATTCCTGAGCTCAAGCAACCTACCTGTCTCAGCCTCCCAGAGTACTAATAATCCTTTTACATTAAGGGATTTTAGTGCCTTCCAAAAGTTTGAGTTTGCTAAATGTTTGCTGAAATAAACAACATAAAATGGGATCTATTGTCTGGATATAATTATTAATTAGTGTTTCCTATAATAGAAGCTTTATTCCCAAATTACATCCTCCTCCCTGGATACATGTACACACATGCACACTCACACTCACACACACCCACACACCCTTCAATACATGCTTCTCTGGATCACTATTTTTTTTTTTCAAGAAAAGATTTTATTTTTTCTACCTCCCAATAGTTTATTTGAAGTTTTAGTTTGTAAAGCAGGACTGGCAGAGGTCTTGGGAGACACTTGATTAAAAGTCCACCTTTTTCTTCCCAGTCCATGTCAATAGGTAAGCACATTAAAAGCAAAAATTGTTTTTTCAGAGAAGTTATTTGTGTCTTCTGATTTTCATTTCACAAAACATTTACCTATATCTGAATTGTGATAAGGAACCTGGTGATTTGAATAGGATCATGCAGCTCCCAAGTATTGCTCAAGGATTATTTCCTGATCTATAGCTAAGAATGCTTCCTTCATCTACTATGCCTAGAATATTTATTGGGTATTACCATGTGTCAGCTTCTTGGCAGGTACTGGAGATTCAGGAGTGAGGAAGGCAATTGCAGTCCCCAGTCATGGAATAGCTTCTGGTCTATACGGAAGTGCTGTCTGGTTTGAATGATAGCAATGTGCATCCAATACAGAAATTGGCATGTTGAGGCAGGTTACTATCATCACAAAACCTAACACATATGCCCTTGATCGGCCTTGGACAGAGGAGTGGGCAGCAATGGACACAGCAGTGTCAGAGGGATGGAGGCATCCAGAAGCTGGCCTGGACAGAGCAGGTTCATGGTACACAGCTCCCAAACAATGAGTAAAACTGCCACCTGCAGCCACTGGGCAGGTGGAAACGAGGCTGGTGGACATTATTTGGTGAAGGCTCATGCTCCAGACAGATGTTCACCTTCCGGCTGAGCACTCGTGGTGGCACGTGATGAGTGTGATGAAGGAGAGTGTGCCTCGGCCAGCAGCATGTGGTGGGGATACAGAGAGGCCGGCACTTTCTGTGTTGTTAGAGAAAATTCATTCCTGTTTCCTCATCCAGTAGAATATTTGGAAAAACACAAATCAAGAACCAAAAACAGGTGTGGCACAGAGCAAAACAAAGGTCAAGTCGGGCTGCAAGACCAACCCAAGAACCCTAGGACAGTAAAGCCAGAGCACAACGTAGCCTCTGGGAATCTCAAGGGTGTTGTTCCTACTGTGGTGCCCAGGAGTTCCCCAAAGACCACGCTCTTAAACAAGCCAAATTCACAGCACAGTCCCTTTATTGAAGAACTGGCCAGCGACTCCCTCACACCCATCATAGGGGTTCGGAGAGCAGCCCCGAGAGCTTAAGGGGTCGGGTTTTTAAGGCTTGGTCTCGTCCTGGTTTTGGCACGCAGGCTGCCCAGGTGCATCCGGGTAGGTTAACAAGCATGGTACAGAAGCAGAATTGTGTGGTTAGTTAGTCATACTGTGGTTTGTTTCAGTACTTTCCCCACCTGGTATTTCTCAAAGGTTGGTCTGGGGACAGTTGGGACCTCTTGGTCCATTTCTCAGGGGAGTTAGTCAAGCAAGAAGTCGGTGAATACTTTCCCATCTATCTTGGGAGTGATCCAGACTTACTCCATTTGTTGAGGGCTTGTGGCCCAGAAATTTGCCAACAGTTAACTGGTATTTTTCCACCTTAGTGTAGGCCTAATACCACAGTAGCCCAAAATTTAGAATTAGAGGCATTTTTAAAAAATGCTAATGAGTGTGGCCTCTGTCCAATGTAGCAGACTCCAGCCCATTAGCTGCCAAAGTTATTTTTCCATCAAAGTTATTAAACATTAAGGTATAATTTCCATTACTGAAATATGTAGATTAGAAACATACAGTTTGATAAATTCTGACGAATATGTATTTGTGTGCTAATCAACACCTGAAGCCAGGGATGTTGAATTTCAACTATTCTAGAAAGTTCCTTGCATCTGCTTTCCAATTAATTAACCCCCTGCATTTTAGGCCCCATCTGAGCAGGGTCAGACGGTGTACCCACTGTCCAGCTGCTTGCCCTGGTGGGATGGCTCCCAGACCACACGCTCTTCCTTTCCCAGTGTACTCATTCACTGTAGTCTTAACGTCAAGAGCCAAAGTCCACGTCTCCAGCCCCGAGGCAAGGTTGGCCTTGAGGCCTTGAGATCTGCTCTGGTACTGAAGGGAGGCGCAAGCCTGCACCTGTTGTGACAAGGGCTCCTGAGGGCATCTTGCTGTCTTTTATGGGGCCGCTGTGACTGTTCTGGGGCAGAAAAACTTGCTGGGGGCTTCATTACCCACTGTCACAGCTGACTTCAAGCTGCCCTCTGTACCCAGACTGAGGCCATCCTAGGTCACTCAGCCCCAAAGTGACCGGCCAGCTGGCCACCAAAGCATGCAGGAGCCCAGCTGTGGTCTGCAGGGCCAGGCTAATTGATTGGCTAGCCAGCCCAGTTGATTTGAGGATCCAAGCGTGCTTTTTCTAGTCACTGAGTTTTGAGGCATTTTATTAAGTAGCAGTAAATCAAGGATGAAGTAGTTGAAGAGAACTGGGAACTGATGCTCTTTCTGAGTCAGGGAACACATTTGTACATCAGGCGTGTGGATACTAGTTTCTAAAACTTTCTCTCTTTCTTTTTTTTTTTTTTTTTGTAGAGACAGAATCTCACTTTATTGCCCTCGGTGGAGCGGCATGGAGTCACACAGCTCACAGCAACTCCAACCCCTGGGCCTAGGTGATTCTCTTGCCTCAGCCTCCGGAGTAGCTGGGACTACAGGCGCCCGCCACAATGGCCCGGTGATTTTTCTATTTTTGCAGTTCGGCCAAGGCCGGGTTTGAACACGCCACCTTCAGTATATGGGGCCGGCGCCCTACTCAATGAGCCACAGGCACTGCCCAGTTTCTAAAACTTTCATACACCAAGACTATGGGTATTAATTTTTAAAACTGATGCTAATGTATAAAGGGAAGGGTCTTACCATATCCAAACTAATGTCAAGTGAATAACACAAAGTACTGATTTCTAATTATTAGTGAGAAAAATCAACTGATACAGAGGGTAACTAAGTTGAGAATTAGCCAGAAAACATTTCCAAACTCTTTCCAATTCAGGTATAATTTGTACCTTAAATATTTTAAGCATAAATATATACTTAAGTTTTTCTAAATATTTAAGAAAGTTCTTTCTTAAATTCATAGAAAAAGCAAATGTGTTACTGGTCCATTTGTGAGTGTGTTGACTAATCGAGTTTTTAAAGATGGAGTCTTATAAATGACTTTTAACAGATGCATGCCTTTCCTCGTCCCGGTTAGTTATGGATCGTTTGGTGATGAGGCTCTTTGTTCCCTTGTCAGGCTAGGCTCCCCCAGGGTCACATGGTCCATCTGTGACCAGCACCTTGTGCCCCAGACACCACAGGATCCTGGCGTCCACGTGAGATCTGTTTCCGTTTCTCCAGCCGCTTGGCCGGGAATAGGAATCCAGTGGGGTTTCCTGCGGCCACCGGCCCTGGGGCCAGTTACTTTGCAACCAGGGGCTCCAGACATCTTTGCTTTCACTTTCTTCTCTAGTTTCAATCATTTGATAGGTGTAATGTCTCCAAAAGGACGTCATTGGAGCCAAGGCAAAGGACGTCAGATTTCCCGCTTTGTCACTCTCAAAACCAATAAATCCTACGATCCTCATCCTCAGTGAGTTTGTAAAAATGCTTCTTTCAGAGGAAGCCACAATAAACAGGGTAAGACAGAAGATACTGACGTGCGACATTGTCACCTGGGATGGAGTGTCAGAACGACTTTCAGTGACGGATGGTAACCATGGTGATGGGCCCCTCTGTGTGTGACAACTGATTGCCCGCCGTGTGGCAGGCCCTGTGCCAGATGCTGTAGGGGCTGTGATCACGCTGAGTGGGGATCCCGGTGCAGGGGACATGAGCTCAGGGGCGGCGGGGGTAGGTCAGCGTGCTCACAAACAGTGTCTGGTGGGGGCGTTCAGCACGTTTCAATATCCGTGGGTCTTAGTCTGTTTTGTGCTGTAATAATAAAATGCCAGAGACTGGGTAATTTACAAAAAATGGAAATTTATTATCTCAGTTTTGGAGGCTGGGACGTCTGGGTATCAGCACTTGGCCAGGCCTTTGTGCTGTGACCTCATGGGGTGGGAGGTGGGCAGGGAACCAGAGTCGAAGGGCAGAGGGTGGAATACCCAGATTCTGCAGGTGCTGCTTCTGTGAGGGCCCTAACTCCCCCAGGGGCAATGTGTGTTGTTGGTCTGTACAGAAATTAGCTTCTTCCCCTCTTCCCAGAGGCTGGTGACACCTCACATGCCTTTTCTATGTTCTGTAATAAATATTTTGATAATCGTGTTCCTCAAAACCACCTGGGTTGCTAAGTAATTGTTTTCTATCTTCAAAAGCCAGTTAGCAGAGATTTAAGACGAGCTTCTCTCCAACCTTGACTTTTAAGTTGCAGTTTTAACTACCAAGGGGACATTACATCAGCCACCTATGTTTTCCTCAGCCTCGTGCTTTGAAAACATTTAGATTAATTTAATGGGAAGTGGGACGCGGGTGCTCTCTCCTGCCCGTGCGCACGGGCCCTCCCTGCTGACTCTACCACGGCCATGTCCACGGCAGTTCCTTAACAGTTTGTCCGACTGGTGGCCGCCTGCCAGGACCTACCTCGCTCTGCGAGTCCTCACACCTGTCATGAGATCGTCTCAGTGTCCCCTTGGTCCCCCGGAGCTTGTGTCTTTCCAGTCCTATGGTGCTCCTGTTTGGGGCCGCCAAGCCAGCTTGGAGGTATATGTCCCTTATTTCTTCCCAACCGGCCCTGGCAGAACCCAGTCTTGACCTTTGCAAGGCTGGCGCCCGATGGCTCTTAGATTCCTGTGATGTCACACACAATGGCCTCTGAGCTATCAGCAGCCACTCCTACACCCTGGGCCTGAGTGTCAGGCTCTGTGGGGACACTTCTCCACATGGCCTCTGGCCAAGGGTGGTCTCTTCCCCCTGCCCCCGAACCTGGGTAGGCTTGCCGCCCAGAGGGCAGCCAACGTGAGCCTGCAGCTAACACAGCCCTCCGCTCTGCCTTACTCATTTGAGCTCAGGCCTTCAGCAGCATCCGGAGACTCCGTGCTGGAGCAACACTTGCAGGCCCTGCCGGACAGCCCGGACAAGTCCCAACCGTCCCGCTAGGGTAGCAGACCCTCCAGTCCAGCCCCATCCCCAGCTGAGTATTCTGCACTGCTTTTCCTTCAATGTCCCAGGGAGCAAGGAGCTTCCAGCCTGAATTCCTCACTTATGGAATAACCACAGGGGACAAAGCCTGGCGTTCCAGCTGCTGTGTCCTGGGGCAGCAGGGTGCAGGGACAGAGGGCCAAGACACCTAACATGCTCCTTGTTGAATAAACACACACCTCAGACCTTTGTCCCTCAGATCCTTGAGTTCTGTGTGACCTGCTTGTGACGGGGTCACCCTGCACAGAGAAGAGGCCACTGTCCACTCTGGACGAGGCCCCCCAGGCTAGCTTAGAGGAAGCATTTTCCTGGTTTGTGGAGACGTCTTCTTACCCACAAGAATGTGAATGTGAATGTGTCCTCTTAACAGAAATGACAAGAACATAAAGAAGAAACAGGAAAAGATACAGTTTCCACCAATTTCCAGCACCACCCAGGCAAAGAGCTTTATAAACAATTCTTACTTCCAGGGGCTGTTGCAATCAATCTTGATAGAGTTAAACACTACACAACAAAGTAAAAGTGATTAAAGCCAAGAGAGGGGCATAAAAGACAGCTTGTCTCAAGGAGTTTGATTGCTGGAAATCAAGTTAGGTAAAAGGGAGAATCAGATCAGGGCACAGAGCCTCCCGACGACAGTGGGCTCCAGACCACCCGCTGGCCTGGGCAGAACAACCGCTTCAGCCTTATTTTTCTGAGTAGATTCAATCATTTTGGTAATTTCATAAGTCACCTCCTGAGCAATGTGAGGGGCAGAAAAATCAATTTACCATTGCATTTTAAAGCTATAGATTTGCAAAGTCAGAATCTGCCATAGTGCTTAAGATGAATTGCTTACGTGGAGAGAGACGGCTCCAGGGAAGAAGTGGTCATGAATGCCGGCCCATCCCATCGCCCGGTGTTGGAGAATGTTCTCTGAAGGCAACTTTCCCCTCAGCCTTGATAAAACCAAAGCCACAACTTTACAGCTGTGAAACATTTTTGCTAATATGGGATCCTCGCTTTGCTGTATTTGACTCAACTGTTTGGGCGATTGTATAATTAGCACATTATTCTTCCTTCATAAACAAGGTTACTTTAATTAAACAGTGTATGTGGAAAATATAAAATAAATTCCAAGATGCAGGTTGCAGTTATGATTCCAAACACTTAGCTCACCTACATGGCTCCTGTTTTTATGGTGCTAATTAGCAGCTCGTATTGTAAGTTAGACTGGAAAGTTCTCAGAATAAATGCGTGTTTAGGCTCCTGCTACCACTATGTATTTGAAAGATCAGATAATTATGACATATTTCACTGTTTTAACTAACAAATAATAGCACATTAAAAGATCCACCTTCTGGACAAACAGTGTGTGTGTGTTTTTTCTTTCTTTTTTTGAACTAGAGTCTCACTCTGTTGCCCTAGACTCGAGTGCTGTGTCATCATAGCTCACAGCAACCTCTAACTCCTGGGTTCAAGAGATCCTCTTGCCTCAGCCTCTGAAGTACCTGAAACTACAGGCACCTGCCGCAATGCCTGACTAGTTTTTCTATTTTTAGTAGAGGTGGGGTCTCACTCTTGTTCAGGCTGGTATTGAACTCCTAAGCTCTAGCAATCCACCGACCTCAGCCTCCCAGAGTGTTAGGATTATAGAGCCAATTCTTTCACATGTGGAAAGCATATTACAGACTAAGAAATATAACAAAATGTTGAAAATGCATAGAATGTGTTTGATAGATACCAGAACAGAACTGCAAGATCAAGACATTTCCTAAAATCAGCATTCCCCTCCTCCATTAGTATTTAATCTAGGACATATCTTAACATCTTAAAAAAGTGTCAGAACTGTACAGAAGCAATTTCCCTTGGTCTCTGGGCTGGAGGAACCACATCTACCCTGCAGACATCAACCAGATTACTGTAGAGGGCAGACCGGGTGTGGTCTGAGGCGGTAGTGCGGGGCTTCTTGGTTAAATGTCCGTATCCCTGCACTGAGTTCCAAGCTGCCCTTCTCTAGCGTCCACCTGTTGGCACTGTCTGTCTTCTAGAATAACAGACAGTTGTGATAACCCCTCTCCTGTATGGGAGCTCTTTGAACTACCTGGTCCAGCACACTGGCCAGGGGCGCAGGGATGGGTGGACCCTCTAGCTCGCCTGCTCTGTGCGTCCCTGCGGTGTCTTCTGCTTTCTGTGCTTTGCAAGTTGAGGGGATGACTGAACTGCATCCCAGGGCCTAGAAACCTGGAATAAAATAGTGTCATTTCCAGTACAGAGTAAATATTTCATGATGACACCTATTTAATAACGTCTTGATGCATGGCTAAAAGAAGGTCATGGTGCATTGGGAGAAACAGGCACATAAATACCCATAAAACACACACATAAATGCCACGACGTGGTAGGTTCTGTGCTAGGAGAAATGTTTGTGTGGGATAAGGTGGGGACGTATAAATTAGTGGCTATTCCGCAGGTCTCCCCTCCGTGTCTCAGGAAGATCCAAATGACACACGGACCTCATGAAAGCAGAGGTCCTGCGTCAGCTGACGGCTCAAGAAGGTCAGGCATGTCCCCCTGCCGGGATTTAGGCTGGGATGCGGCTGTAGCCTATTTGCCCATCTTTTATGCCTGGTACAGACCTCATTCTACACAGGAAAAACATCGGGAAAAGTATTTTTTAGGGGGAAAGAAACATTGCTTTGTATAATGTTATGTTGCAGATTGAAAGGGTATAATCATAATGGATACTGAAAGAGAAAATTTCTTTCAAATTTTTCTCATCTTCACCCGTAATTTGATAGAGGTTGCAACATAGATTATTTAATTATAATAGATTATTAATAGATTATTATAATCTATTTTTTAACCTCTATCAAATTATGGGTGAAGATGAGAAAAGTTTGAAAGAAATTTTCTCTTTCAGTGTAGGTATCATCGTGGGGCGGTGACCCTGGCGCCAGCCCCATATACCGAGGGTGGTGGGTTCAAACCTGGCCCCGGCCAACCTGCAACAATAACAACAAAATAACTGGGCGTTGTGGTGGGCGTCTGTAGTTCCTGTTACTCAGGAGACTGAGGCAAGAGAATCGGCTAAGCCCAAGAGCTGGAGGTTGCTGTGAGCTGTGTGACCCCACAGCACTCTACTGAGGGCGATAAAGTGAGACTCTGTCTCTACAAAAAAAAGAAAAAAAAGTCGTTATCGTCATTAAACGTTTACTCAGTACCAGGAATGGGACTATTTTATTCCATGTTTTCAGACACTGTCACGTAGTTCAGTTGTCTCCTTTTGCAAATGTGTGCTGTGAAGCAGAGAGAAGGACCCCCAGATTGGGAGTTGGGTGACTGTCAACCCCCAGGAGCTCCTCACAGCCCAGGGTCTATGTCCACCTCTCCTAGTCCCTAGGAAGATGCTTTTGGGGATCTGGGTCCTTGTGGGGCCATCACACATGAATTTGTACAATTCATAACACAATAAACAATGTTCTGCAAGAATGCTCCCCATCCACGGTAAAGCAGGCTGTGAAGATACACAGTGTGAGCATGCTGCCTGTGACTGCTGCGTCTCCACCTGTCTGAATCAGCACCCCCTGGGGTTTGTGTGTGAAGGCTTCACATAAAGGACTGACTCAGGTTTAAAATCTGCTGAAACCAAAGGTGAAGAGAAAGAACATAAGGAGGGAGATAGAATCCAAAGCCCGTGCAGGTGAGAGGAGAGTAAAATTTAGTAATAAATCAGAAGAGTTTATTTTTATTCATGGAGGCTGGGATGTCAAGATTATATGTGGACATATAACCTTAGAGCTTCCCTGTCACCCTCAGGGTGGGTTATCTTCTCTTTGGTTGGGGAGATGGGCTTGACTCTACAGGGGATGACTGGGTCCTGATGTGGGGCTACGTGGAATGGCTGAACAATCCTCGGTGCTTGGACATCACACCTGGATCACACCTGGCTCACTCCATGGTCCTACTATCCTGTTAGACCCATCCTGACTTCACCTTATCTGATTGCATATTTAAGTATTTTTGTAGAGCTTTATAATTGGACCTGCTGGTTACAAGATTTGCATTGTCTGGGAAATGCTGTGTGTATTCAAAAAATAGGAAATATTTAGTAGAAATAATAACCCAGAGATCCATTGATAAGGGTTGTTGTTTAGCAATACCAAGCTCTTTAATAAGGTATTCAGTTTTATATGAAATGAAAGGAAGTTATTACAACAAAAATAGTTTCCTGTAATTTAATATAAGGGCATTAAAGTAAGAAATTTTATTGTAAGACGCAGGAACAGTTTTTAACACTGTAATGGGGCAGCATTCTGTCAAGCCTCAGCCCACATGCTCAGATGCCATGATGGACCCTCATGTTTGTCTGGAACACAAACATTCCAGATACTTTCCTTCACACACCTTTGATGAAGAAACAAAAATTCTAGAGACAGGGAAAGAAAAGATGAGGACCATGAACAAAAAGATAAAGACTGCATATCTTAAAAAAACAAAAGAAAAAAAAACCCGGGCATTGCCTGTGGCTCAAAAGAGTAGGGAGCTGGTCCTGTATATCGGAAGTGGCAGGTTCAAACCCAGCCCCGGCCAAAAACTGCCAAAAAAAAAAAAAAAAAAAAAAAACAGCCCAAGTCGACTGCAACAATGGATGTGACCACTAGGTGACGCTCTCGTTCCACCTTGCAGGCCCGTGAGGCTCCCGGGCGCTGGGCGGGGCCTGTGGGCAGGACACAGAGGCTCCGTGTCGACCAAACCTTCCTTTTGAATGATGGATATTTTTTCAACATATGAAACCCTTTTCAGGGAGGTGAGCAGCGAGAAACTTGTTTCATTTTGTTTGGGCAGCACCGTGGACTTCAGTATGCACCCCCATGGTTCAAATATGTCCATGTACAAGTCCTGGGTGTTTGAGAAGGTAATAATAACATAATAAATTTGTGCTTTCTGCATATTTAGTAATAAACTCTTTCTTTTACTCCTTTATCTGTTACTTTAAATGAGGCTGCAAAAAATAACCTTTTTCTGTGATGAAATTTAAGCCTAATTAAGTATGTCAAGGTATTGTGGGTAAATGGATGCTCAGAGATGTTTCCCACACACCTCTCGAAGGGCCCCAGCCTAGTATGAACGGTATCAGGAGTAATCGACCTTTAGAACCTACTGGGAAAAGGGTGGTAGTTTTCTTCTCTTGTCTCTCTCTGACTGCTTAATTGAAACAGGTGATTTACTCCGAATGAGTGTTTCTTTTCCTTTTATGAGACAATCGTGAGTTCACCATGTTTTTTAAAACTCATTTTGTATTCACCTGGATAAATCAGTATGTTACATAAGGAAACAGGAGCCAGTTATGTTGAAAAGGTTCAGAGTCTTAAACTCTCTACGGTGTTAGGAGAGAAGCTGCAAGCTCCTCTCTCCTCTCTACTGTTGGAAATGACAATAAACATATTGTAATTCTGACAGATTTAAATGACTGTTTACAAAGAAATACGATTAAAACATCAGCTTTCTTTCTTTCTTTTTTTTTTTTTTTTGAGAATGAACAAATCACCAGCCTTTTTAATTGTAAAGGTCAGTAGTGTTAGGTATATTCACATTTTTATGAACCTCTAGAACAGTGGTTCTCAACCTTCCTAATGCCGTGAACCTTTAATGCAGTCCAAAGGGGTCGTGACCCACAGGTTGAGAACCGCAGCTCTAGAACTCTTACATATTGGTGAACTAAAATTCAATGCCCATTAAAAAGCTACCTGTTTCACTCTCCTTCCAGCCCTTGACAAAGACCTTTCTACTTTCCGGTTTTTTGAGTCTACTTAAAAGTGGACTTATAAATTATCACTTCGTTACTGGTTTCTTTCAGTTGACTTAATTCTCAAAGTTTGTCCTTATCATTGCCTGTGACTAGATTTTTCCATTTTTTAGGCAGAATCGCATTCTACTGTATGCACATACTATATTTTTGTTTCTTCTTTTAGCTTTTTTGACTAATGCCAAAATGAACAGGGATTACAAATGTTAATTCCAGGCCCTGTTCTTCATATTTTGGATACATACTCAAAAGTAGGATTGTTGCATCATATGATAATTACGTATTTAATTTTTTGAGGAACCTCCATGCTGTTTTTTCATAGGGAATGCATCATTTTTCTCCTCACAGGTACCAATGTCTCCAAATCCTCAACACTTTTATTGTCTCTTTGTTTTATTGTGGTCATTTTAATAGGTGTGTAGCAATATCTTACTGTGATTTTTCTTTTCATTTTTCTAAAGGTTAGTAATTTTGAGCATCCTTTCAAGTGCTTCTTGCCCATTTATATACTTTCTTTTTTTTTGATAAATGTCAGTCTAATCACTTTTTATTTTAATGTTTCCCCAGTCCTCATCCTTCAATGTTCCTCCTTTCACCGTAACTTTCTTGTCTGGCTGGCTGGACTCCAGTCAGTGCAAAAAGCTGAGCCTTGACCACCATTGGAGGTTCATCAGTATTTAATTCTACACCTTCAAATTTCTCCTTTCCCCATTTTACAATAACTTTTCCAAATTCTAGAGGATATCTTCATGTCATGGCGCCTGGCTGCATTCTAGCAATGAAATCACTCCAGCCACTGCTCGAGTCCTCACAGCTTTTACAGATAGACAATTTGGTTTTTTTGGCAGAGTTGTTCAGAATATTGAAAATCACGTACAGGTTGTATGTTTGCTGTTGTGTGACACGAGCTGGAAGTAAGAGGGTCAGTCTGGAGAGAGGGCGCTGCCCTTTGTGGGGCCAAGGATGGAGCCAAGAGCAGTTGTAACTTGGAGACGAAAATAAAGAACCCTGAATTTAACCCCAGCTATGCCAGCCTGAACCCAACCCTGCCCTAACTTCTCTGTAGGTACATTGATGGGAATTCCTTCCGTATCAGAGCCACTTTGAGTTCTCTGTCATGGATGCTGACAAGGTTCTGATAACCTGTAAGAACTCAAGGCAGCACGTTTGCCAGGAGCAGGCACTTGGTGGGTGGCAGGTCCCATAGTGGCAGGGTGCTGCCAGGCAGTGGGCAGCTCTAAAACAGAACAAGGAACAGCCCCAGGGGCTTGGTTTCTCATGCAAGCAGAAGCTGTCTGATGGCTGGTTGCTCTCCTGGGTAGTGGGTCCACCTCTCATGTCTTATACAAAATGATGGGCCTTGTCCGGCCCCAGCCAGGGCCCCACTCTGCTTCTCCTCCCACCCGCTGTGGGCCGTGCTGCTCTGCTGGTCATGCCTTGACCAGGGCAGCAGCCCCTGGGGCCCCAGCCCCACAGCATACAGCCCGACTTTTAGGAATCAGTTGTGCCCGCCCTTCTGATGTCACTCACTTGTCACCATGGAACCTCACCTGGGGGTGGTCAGGGGTCAGTGGAAGGAGGGGAACCTGGATGATAAAGCCACAGGGCACTCAGAACACTTCCCTTCCCTGGGCTCGGTGCTCTTGAACCAGCCCCAACTCTCTCCTTGGTAGGACTTCACTGAGGCTGTCTCGTCTCCTCAAGGCTTATAAATACATCTTTGAAATTAGGGTTCCTAAATTAGAATGCTTTGACTCTCTGTAAAAAAAAAAATGATTTTCTTTTTAAAATTCTGTGTTTTTACATCAGTCAAAGCCCAACAGAATTTCTTTTACTAGTTTTGCAGACACACCACCCAGGAAGAGGTAATTTGCAATGCAAATGCACTGTTCCCCACTCTGGAATATTTTTGGCTTCTTAGGTCAGTGTTCTTAAACTCGAGCCTAAAATTACATACTGAGAATAACATATTTTCCTCTAAGGGGGCCTCTACCTTGCTCAAGTTGGAGAAATTGGGCTTTTGAGAAATGCTTACGATGCTGACTTCCCAGATGTTTCTTGACATGGGAGGATTTAGCAGTTGTAGGGACCCAGGGCTCCCCACACTCCTCCCCATGCCTGCCTGAGAGACTGGGACACAGGAGCCGCTCTGCATGTCTTCTCAGTGTCTGCTCCCACCCTGAGAGGTCACCCCCTTGATGCTCTCTATGGGTGGAGGTTGTGGCTGATTTCTCCGAAATGCTGATACGTTTGAGCCCCACAGTCCATTCCCCGGGTCTCCTGCCACATGCTTGGGGCTGAGGAGTTCATTGCGTATGGCTGTAGCACTGAATCATGTACACTGGCCTGTGTAGACAGGCTTGTCAGCATCCCTCTGGAGCCTTCGCTGTCAGGAAAAGTGACCCATCTGCCCTGGCTAACTGTTACTTACTTCTCAGGGTGCAATCCAGTAACAGTTTTGTTAGAGAAGCACAATGGTTCAAGGTAGGCACCAAAATAGTTGAATGAAACAAGTAGGGATTAGTGAGAAAGACAGTTTATTAATGAACTGTCCTAGTGATGGCAGGCCTTGTGGAAAACACAGGTTTTAGATTTTATGCACAATTTTCAGGAATTACCAACTGCTGCCTTTTACTCATTTTCTGATTTGTCCATCCAGGGTCTTAATCAACCCTACTCCCCAAACTTACCCAAAGTCCTTAGGGCACTGATCAACATCTTTCCCAGAATAGTCCAAACACAGGATCTTAATCAGTCCATTTCCATAATAGTGGGGGGTCTGCCTGACCACTTCCACCTTGCTCATGTGTAGCCAACTGCCTAACAGTTTCCTCAGGAAGCTGGGCTGGGGTGGACGGGTGTGTTAGGGCTCTGCAGAGGAGCAGGACCAATAGGAAGTACATAGACCCATGGAGGAGGTTGATGTGAATTATGGAGGCTAAGAGGTGCTAGAGGTGTCACTGGTACATCCCCAGTCCCAAGGTCTGAGAACTAGGTGCCTGATATGCAAGGTCCAGAGGAAATGGATGCCCTGGCTCTAGAAGAAAGAGTAAATTTACTCTTCCTCTGCATTTTTGTTCTCTTGGGGTTCGACAAATTGTACAATACCTACCCATGTTGGCAAGGGTGATCTTTACTCAGTTTACTGAATAAACACTAGTCTCTTCCAAAAATAATGATTTTTCAGCAGCAATCTGGGCATCCTTTAGCTCAGTCAAGTTGAAGAAATACAGCAATGTTTCAGGATATAAAATCATTGTTCACAAATCAGTAGTCTTCACATATGCCAATAATAGTCAAGCCAAACGTCAAATCCAGGATACAATATTCTTTACAGTAGAATCAAAGACAATGAAATACCTTGGAATATATTTAACAAAGCATGTGAAGGATCTATACAGAGAGAACTACAAAACACTGAGAAAATAAATTGCAAAGAATGCTAACAGACAAAAGAACATTATTGTGCTCATGGGTTGGAAGAATCAACTTTGTTAAACTGTCTATACTACTCAAAGCAATCTGTAGATTTAATGCAATAATTATTAACATACCAGTTTTACACATTGAAGATCTGTAAAAAACATAGTTCTACATTTTGTATGGAACTAGAAACAAACAAACAAACAAATAGCTAATGCAATTCTGTGAAATAAGAACAAATTTGGAGGCATCACTTTACCAGACTTCAGGCTATATTCAAGTCTATAGTGATCAAAACAGCATGGTATTGTCATAAAAATAGAGACATAGATCTATGGAACAGAACAGAGAATCTAGAAGTGAAACCATCCATCTGATCTTTGCAAAGCAAACAAAAGCCTACCCTGGGAAAAGAATCCTTATTTAATAAATGGTACTGGGAGAACTTGTTAGCCACATGCAAAAAACTGAAGCAGGACTCGAACCTCTCATCACTTACAAAAATTAACTCATAATGGACAAAAGATTTAAATCTGAAGCATAAAATTATAAAAGTCTTAGAAGAAAGTGTGGGAAAAACTTTTTTTTAGTCTTATCAGGCTGGGGAAAGAATTTATGAAGAAGACCACACTGGAAATCACAGCAATAACAAAAATACATGAATGGGACTTGATCAAATTAAAAAGTTTCTGCACAGCTAAGGTCATAATCAAAAAAACAGGGACAACCTTCAGATTTGGAGAAGATATTTGCATGCCACACATCTGACGAAAAGATAACAACCAGAATGTACAAAAAAACTCAAGCAAATCTATAAGGAAAGATAAAACAATCCCATTAAAAACCAGATAAGAGACATGAACAGAGATTTTTCTTATAAAGAGACAGGCAAATGGCCAAAAAATACGAAAACATACTCATCATCTTTAATTGTCAGTGAAATGCAAATCAAAATGACATTGAGATATCACCTGACCCCAGTAAGAATGTTCCATGTTCTAATGTCCCAAAGCAACCTGTGAGGTGCAGAGAGAAACTGTTGGTGGGACTGGAAACTATTTTATCCTCTATGGAAAGAAGTATGGAGAATCCTCAAAGAACTAAAAATAGCCCAACCACTTGATCCTGCAATCCCATTACTAGGTATCTACTTTAAAAGAAAAAAAAAAAAGATGTTTTACCAGAAGGACATGTGCACTCCAATGTCAAGAACAGCACAATTCACAATCACAAAGATGTGGAAACAACCCAGTGCCCTTCAGCCCATGAATGAATTTAATGAACTGGTGTACGATTCAGCCATAAAAGACAGAGATTTAATATCTTTTGTGAGAACTTGGATGAATTTGGAGAACATTCTCCTAAACAAAGTATCACAGGAATGGAAAAACAAGCATCACGTATACTCAATCTAGGCTGGAACTAGTAAGATCAACAATGACTGCCCACATGAGAGGAAAAATCAATTAAATTGAAGTATTGGGGGGTGGGGACAGGGTGGGATAAACCCCCCCAACGCGTATATTGCATAGGTATACTGCACACCTCCTGGGAAAGGGCACAACTACAACTTGGACTTTAATGTTACAAAAGAAAACTATGTAACCTAATCAAATGTACCCCCATATTAATCTGAAATAATAAAAAAAGTTGACACATTAAAATTCACTATCAGAACAGGTGTGGCCTCATTTGTATTTCAGCTCACACTTCCACAGTAATACGCAAAACAGGCAACTTTTTAAAATGTGCTATTTTCCATAGACGGAGCGAAAGCTTCTGCTTGTCTCTGAGGCCTTTCTCTGGTCTGGCAGCCTCAGCAGAAGGTCATCCTCACCTGAAGGGTGCTGAGTGCCAGGCTGCAGTCAATCACATGCCAACTTAATAAATATACCAAACAGGGTAAACTCAGGCATACGTGTCTGTGGGGAAATTATCTGTTGGTTATTTTGCTCAGCTTTGGTGGTGACGAAGCTCAGTGGTCAGTTTTCGGGTTTATTTGGGAGGGTGTCTTCAGAAACCCTGCCCACATTCCCATGCCACTCTACCTCCCCACCAGACGCCCGTGTGCATGTGGGCTTATTCTATCTATGGTTATTCTGAAGGTGGCTTGTGCTTGAGGCCACCTTCCCTCCGCTCAGAGGGTCTTCAGTATGTTTCCTGAAGTGTGCTGGTGCCTTGAGTTCTAACACGGGTGGTGCAGGACGGATCAGTGAGGGAGCATTTGAGCCTCTCTGGCACGTTTGCAGTGTGTTTTGGGAGATTCCAGAGGTCCTCGTGCAGCCCAGCTCCATCTAAAACAGAATGATGAAAACACACAGGCAATCGCAGACGACTCCATGGAGAGTGCCTCTGGGAAAGCTTTCTCAGACAAACTTCTTTATGTCAGATTAGACGACAAGACACTTGTCTGCTCCACTCCAGGCTGTGATCCCCCGCCTCTCACCTGCTCTGCATGACCAACCGTCTGTTGAATCACAATTTGGTGGGAAGGAGAACAGGCCCTGGGGTGCGTCTCTCTGGGCCCCTTGCAGGGTGACTGGTTCCCGCTGAGCTCAGTAGTGCTGGTGAAATCTCTTTGGCACGAACGTCCCATCTCCTCAGTCAGGTTCCAGCAGCTGGGGTAAAACATCCAGGTAGGACGCCTGTCCAATATTTGTCACCTCAGGGCCACTTCAGCACTGGGGACACTCCTCCACAGAGAATGACCCGTTTCCGAGTGAATGCCGCTCCTGACACTGCGTCCTTCCAGGGAAGCGTGCTGAGTCTGTGGACGCAGCTCCTGATAATCTGGGATCTCAATTGATAAAGCTCTCAAAGGTGACCCACCGCAAGGACATTTTGATTCTGTTCTCCAGGCAAACACCCTGCCCTTAGAATGGCCCCGCCACAGAGGAGCCATTAGCACCATCTCACAGGTGGGGACACTGAGGCTGAGAAGCCGTCAGAGGTGCAGCCGGGGCTCCCACTGCTTTGCAGCAGAGCTGCCCAGTGCCGGCCCTCCTTGGGAAACTCAGGGTAAGGCTGCCGGGCACACGGAGCTGCTGGACCCTCATGAAAGGAGCAGCAGGACGGCACCACGCCCTGCATGGGAGCTGGGTTGGGTGCCCCCGTCCACAGCACGGAGGACTTGCTCACAGCAGGCGCTAGGTCAGTCACTGGGTCTTAAGGTGCCCGTTCCTCACAGTCCCTCAGCAGAGAGTGGCCACTGGGCACTTGGACAAGTGCAAGTCCTTGTGCCCGATGGGGGTAACGCAAGAATTCGGGCCGCAGTGCCCTCTGGGGGTGGGGTGGATGTGCGTGCAGGGAGTCTGGGTATCACTGACAGTCACTCAGGTTTGTGGGCCTCTAGCACACGTGAACACACATGCACACACACGTGCACATCAGGAGGCATTGCACATGTCTACCCGGGAGAAGGTCTCAAGGAGTGCAGCTAAGCTTCCGGTGCAGGAAGGGACCAATGAATGAGAACAAGGATGGAAAAGGCTGTGCAGAAGGATACAGCTATGGAAGTGGGGTAATTTTCTATAATTTGTCCCTTCAACATTGGAAAGAGAATTGTGTTAAGAATGTGACAGAATATGGTTAGGAGATATAGGACAGATTTGCCACCTGAGTTATGACCTTTCACGGTAACTTATAAATAATTACATGTGTACCACCTTGCTGAGAACTATTAACACTGAAGAGGACATGGGTTGAGTAATGGCTTTGAGAGACATGAGACTGGTGTGCCCTGGAGTCAGGGGCTGAGTGATGCCCACTGGGGACACAGGTCTGGTCCATGACACAGCCATGGGCTGAGCGATGCTCTTCATGGGACAGAGGCCTGGTCTGTTATGCAGCCATGGGCTGGGTATTGACATTCATGTGATACAGCTCTGGATGAAGTCATGGGCTGAGTGATGCTCTTCATATTTTAGTTAAAATAGGCTTTTCTCCTCCTCCTCTTGGAGAACATTCTGAGCAGCTTGCCCTCAGAATGATAAATGTCCTCATGTCAAAAACAACTGCCTTGGGGAAATGGAATGAGGGGGAAGAGACCAGGAGGGTGACACTAGTCTGGTCTGAGATGGAGCATGCACTGAAGATGCTATTCTTGGTACTCAGACCTGGTCCATGACACAGCCATGGGCTGGGTGATGTTATTCACGGAACCATCATGCATTTCTATGCCTGGGGCAAGGCTGTATCTACTTGTTAAGGTAAGCCACGCCTTCTTTGTCACCTGCCAGTTCTTTATTCCCTGGGTTGGGAGCAGGGGAGAGAATGCTGGATACCTCCTTTCTGTCCTTTGCTGACATACCCTGGAGGTGAGGGTAGTGCCATCAAGGCCTTTGGACCTCTCCTGGTCTCCTGTCAGGGTTATCTGCATAGGTGGAGATGTCCTCCCTAGTGTAGGGCTGTTGTCCTCAGGGAAGGGGACAGCAGTGTCACCCTCCTGATCTCTTTCCCCATTGCTCCATTTCCCCATGGCAGTTTTTGACATAAGGACATTTATCAATGAGGGCAAGCTGCTCAGAATGTTCTCAAAGAGGAGGAGGACAGCTTATGTTAACTAAAAAACTTCAAACTGCTAAGTGCTCTAAGGGTGGATGGCCAGATCTAACAAGTATGGTTAATGTAAAGAGCAATAGTTTATAACAATTAAAGACATGGACTGTGCTGGATTCCTCCTGGATGAAATTGTGTGTTTTATTGACATGGTCATTGAACATTCTCTTTCTTATTTAAAAGATAGATCCATGCAACAGAGAAAGTAAATTGGCCTGGGGTGGGCTTTATCAGCTCATGCAAAAATGAAATAGCAAAGCTGTCTGTTTAAAAACCAATCAGTTGTATTTTCCTTGGAACAGGAACAGAATTTTAACAATGGCTTGAACGACTTTGAAAAATGAACTTGTAGTTGCCAACCACACTTTCCCTTTTCATTCTGACAATATGGGACATAGGATAGATTGTGCCAAGGCTAACCTGAGCCCCACAATTCATTTGTTTCCTTGGGACACAGGGCCAACCCAAGAAGGCTTCACTAAGAGCCTGTGAGGCTTCAGGCACAGGGCTTGGTCGGGTGGGGCAGGGGGTACAGACATGAAGAGCTCTGTAAAGGACACAGGATTTTGTGATTTTTCACATGCATGTTGGTGTATGAGGAATGATAGTGGCATGTGACAAGACCTGAGATGTGGGATGATGTGACCAAGCCAAGATGCCAGTTGACCTCTGAGCAAGCAGGACCCAAGCTGAGCTCTCCAGGTTGGGGGGCTGTGGAGAGTCAGAGGGCAGAAGACCCAGGACGGACGACCTGAGACCAGCACAGTCAGGTCCAAACGTAGAAGGCAGAAGTTACTCAAGTCTGAGACATAGATTCGAGCATTTTTTCCTGTTTCAGAGTCAGGCCTGTAAGCCTTGCGTAGAGGGTTGTCAGGTGACCAGGACACCTGGCTGTCTTGCTCCTTTGCTGGTCCTGTTATTGTTCTGAGTTGCTGCTCTCTTGTTGGAAGGTCACGTGTCGTATCCTCCTGGGGATCTTTAAGATTTTAAAGATCTTTAAGAGAGAATCATCTGGCATCTGTGAGTGCAAGGACAAGGGTTCATGTGGAGGCCTGTGTGGAACACGTCTGCCAATTTCTAGAAGTTATAGCTAAGTCAATAAACTGCTAAACACGTTCTCCCCACCTGCCTTGACAAATACACATATAATTAGCAAGAGCGGATTTGGTGAGCCACGACCCCACCCACCTGCCAGATGTTTCTGCAGAGCTCAGTCACGTTTACTCACTTATGTGTTGTCTCTGACTGTCTTTCCATCACAAGGAAGGTTAAGACGCTGCAGGACAGACTGCACATCCCACAGCGCCTGAGTTTTTGCCATCTTGTGCTTTGTGGAAAGAGTCTACTCACCCCTGGCTGCACTGGTCTGCGTCTAGGATTCCTGTCTCCTCAAGCCAGTGGGTAGGGCAGGGGAGGGCTGCCCCCGAGAACTGGACTTCTGCATGGAACCTCCTGGGCACGTGCATGGATACCCCACCAAAGACCATGCATCCCAGGTTCATCCCACCGTCTACAAACTGCCACGCCCTGCCAGGTCTGGGGTCTGCTGTGAGGAAGTCAGAGCCATGGAAGAGGCCCACATGGGCCCTGGGCGAGATGTGAGGTGTCTGTGAAGAGGGCCAGGTGCTGGTGTGTGTGTGGATGGAAGGACACAGCTTGGGAATGGAGATTTACCTTTGTTCAGCGGACTCCTCACTCTGTAAGAGCAGAAGGACCATGAAAGGCCTTGTAAGCACTGGGTTCAGAGAAAGAACCCCTCTTCCCTGGTGTCCAGATGGTTCTGCTGACCAGGGACAGGGAGGTTTGATGTGCTATGAACTGCAGAACAGCTCTCTGCAGAAAACCTCTGGGCAGAACCCAGCTTGTGCATTTGTGGATGCTTTGCCCACAGGTTCTAGACTATTCCACTGCATCAGAAACCTGTCAAGCCCTTCTCCCGCCCTTCGGCCCTGGAACTCCGCAGACGTGGTGGCTGGAAGTGATATTTCTTCACCTGTGCTTGACACGATCCTGGGGGACCCCTTGGGAATGTCATCCTCGGTTGGTTGTAGTTGCCCAAGATAAATGCCTGTGGCTTGTTCTTTATTATTTCCCATTTGTAATTTTCAAAATTATCATGGTTCATATTTCATTTGGTATTAAAAAATTAAAAAGTTTCTGCACAGCTAAGGACATAATCAACAAAGCGAAGAGAGAGCCCATGGGATATGAGAAGGTATTTACATGCTACACATCTGACAAAGGGGATATTACCAGAATCTATGAAGAACTCAAGCAAATCAACAAGAAACAAGCAAACAACCCATTAAAAACTGGATAAGAGACATAAATAGGCAATTTTCTTCTGATGATAGACTAATGTCCAACAAATACAGGAAGAAATACTCATCATCCCTAATCATCAGAGAAATGCAAATAAAAACCACATTGATGGGTTACCTAACACCGGGGAGAATGGCCCACAGCTCAAGGTCCCAAAGCAGCAGGTGCTGGTGTGGGTGCAGAGAGAGAGGGACATTCCTGCACTGTTGGCGGGACTGCAAACCAGTACAGCCTCTACAGAAAGTAGGATGGTGAATCCTCCTTTTGATCCTGCAATTTCTCTACTGCAGTGGTTCGCAACCTGTCGATTGTGACCCACAGGAACTGTATTAAAGGGTTGCGGCATTATGAAGGTTGAGAGCCACTGCTCTACTAGATATTTATCCAAAGGGAAAAAAATCATTCTATAAGAAAGACACTTGTACCCGAATGTTCATTGCAGCACAATTCATAATTGCAAAGATGTGGAAACAACTCAAGTGCCCTTCAACACATGAGTGTATTAATGAGTCCTGGTGTATGTTTACCATGAAAAATTACTCAGCCATAAAAGATGGAGATTTTATATGTTTTGTAATAACCTGGATGGAATAG
This sequence comes from Perodicticus potto, assembly GCA_963574655.1. Lineage (NCBI taxonomy): Eukaryota > Metazoa > Chordata > Mammalia > Primates > Lorisidae > Perodicticus > Perodicticus potto. The sequence continues at coordinate 26,742 of CAUYRH010099414.1, forward strand.
TAGACCATTCTTGTAAGTGAAGTATCACAAGAAAGGAAAAACAAACCTGACATGTACTCAGTGTTAAATTGGAACTAGAAGGTTAACATGTACAAGTTCATGTGAGAGAAAAACTCAGGGAAACCAAGGTGGGAGGAGAGGAGATGGGTAAATTTCCGCACAGCGGGTACATTGCATAGGCCTTATCTCACACTTCCTGGGTGAAGGGCACAGCTACAACTTGGACTTTAACTCTACAAAAACCCCCTATGTAACCTAATAATATGTACCTCCATATTAATCAGAAGTAAAGGAAGAAGAAGTAGGAAGTCTTCATATTGGACTCAATGAACATAGGAATCCCAGATCACAAGTGGCTTCTGAATAGTCTTCTCTTCTTTTACTTTTCTGGCTAATTAACGGTTAGAAACATTTATGTTAAAATCACCACACATCATCTTTCTTGTATTCCTAGTTATCTCCCCACTGGACTTTTACTATAAAGCTAAATATTCACTGATGTTTGAGCGTCCCTGCTCCTTGCTGCACCACTGCCCATGTGTGCACCTGCCGCTGGGTGGTGCTCACCGTCCCAGGAGGAGGCCCTACCGGTCAGCCTCAGCTGTTCTAATGCTCTCTCAGGTTTATTCAAACTTGCTTCCCTGCTGCTTCTCTGTGGAGGTCTCGTTCTGCTCTTCAAAGCCACTCCTAACGAGGTTGTTTTTCACAGAACAGCTTCTCCTGTCTGTGCAAGCAGCTTTTACACACCTGTACCCCCAAATCAACATGGTTCCCTCAAGGTTCCACCTTGACTGTTCCTCTTATTTCCCAGATGACCTGATGGTCCAAACTCTTTGCTGTCCTTATTCTCTTTTTTTTTTTTTTTGAGACAGAGCCTCAAGCTGTCACCCTGGATAGAGTGCTGTGGCATCACAGCTCACAGCAACCTTCAATTCCTGGGCTCAAGTGAGTCTCCTGCCTCCACCTCCCAAGTAGCTGGGACTACAGGCGCCTGCCACCACACCCGGTCATTTTTTGGTTGCAGCCCTCATTGTTGTTTGGCGGCCCGGGCTGGATTCGAACCCGCCAGCTCAGGTGTACATGGCTGGTGACTTAGCCTGTTGAGCCACAGGCGCCCAGCCTGTCCGTATCCTCTTTGAAGGAAGACCCCACCATCCTCCTTGCCCTTGTGAACTTGGACTTTCTGTTTTTGGGTTGTTGCTTTCTATGGACAGTCGACTGTGACCATGGCTCTAATCCACACAGACATTCCCCAAACACGCCTGGTTCTTTCCTTCTCCGTTGCCACCACCCAAGACTACCTCACTCCTGACCTCCTCCTGAAACTGACCACTTCCTCTTGTGTTTTCACGCAGTAACACAAAAATGATCTTTTTTTTTTTTTTTGAGACACCAGAGTCTCACTCTTTCGCCCTTGATGGAGTGCTGTGGCATCATTGTAGCTCTCAGCAACTTCACACTCTTGGGCTCATGCTATCCTCTTGCCTCAGCCTCGCAAGTAGCTGGGACTACAAGCACCCAACACAATGCCTGGCTAGGTTTTTCTATTTTTAGTAGGAGCTCACTATTGCTCAGGCTAGTCTCAAACTCTTGAGCTCAAGAACCTACCCAGCTCAGTCTCCTAGAGTGTTATCATTACAGGCGTGAGCCACTGCACCTGGCTAAGAACAAATGATCTTTTGAAGATTAAGCATTCAATTAAGGCTTTATGTTAGAATCGTTTCTCCACTTCCCATGGGCCTGGGAAGAAGGTCCCCCACACCTGATAGCTCTCCCAGCCCTCCACACTATGACAGCAACACACATTACCAGCGTTCCTTCCCCCAGCCCCACTGAGCTGGAACATTTAAGACCCTTCACTTCTCTCAAGAATTGTGTGTGGAGCTTGGGGTCCTCTCTACCAGGGACTCTTTCTGCCCAGCCATTCTGCCTCCCCCCTCTCTTCACTCTGCCGGGCGTGAGCACGTCTTAGCGCCAACCCTGCTCCTGAGATGTCTGTCCTCGTCCCCGTGCTGGGACCCTAGGGTCTCTTACAGACTCTGCCACCTGTGATCACCTGTTGAATGTCCACCTTGCTGGCCCTCTGTGAGCCTGGTGACAGCAGGGGCCATTTCTCCCACTGTGACTCTAATCGGGTTGCTTGCAGGGTTGTTGGCATGTGGAAGCTCCGTAGCATTTGTCTCGTAAAGGATCCATCAGTGTTGTGAAACCGTTCTTCAGAGCTGCTCTTGTATTGAGTGATTTGGAGGCCACGGTGACTAGGAAGTATGCTCTAATCCCTTGAGTTTATACAAATATTTTGTGTTCTTGAGCATTCATGGAGTGTGGTATCTATTTTACTAAGCCCACGTGATTGTGCTGTTTAAATGAGATTTCCTATTTTATTATTTTAACTTACAAATTTCTCAGTTGATCATATTTGAAAAGAGTACCCACATTGTGCCTTTTTGAGCAAGAACTTTGTAAAAATTCTGAAAGCAGGGGAAAATGTTGGACTAAAATTATCAAATTATCACATTTCCTAACACAAATTAAAATTATCAAATTATCACATTTCCTGTCTGTTTTGAGTAGAAGTTCTGCTGCATAATTTCACGTCAAGCAGAATAATAGTAATCTTTTTTCCTGGTGTTGCTTGATAGTTAGATTGTAGTGAATCTTCATAAAATATGCCACCTGTGCATCTTTGATTCAATATTCATATATTCTCCTACACACCAAATTTCAAGGCCATGTTTAAGGGGAATAAAACAAGGCCTCGTAAAGAATGACAGCTTACAAAGCTTGCTTTTAAAATGAGGACCTGAAAAATCTTTAGCTTTTTTAAACTTCCAGCTTTTTAACCCCCAATCTGCCAGGCTTACACAGCCTCCGGCCATTGCGCACAGCTACAAATGTAACTATACTAGCTTGCTTCTGGCACATGGTGTAGATTATTACCCTTTGTTTTATGGCACAAGGTTGCTGTTGATTGGAATGATAATATTTCCAATGCATCAGTTTACAATGGTGGGAGAAATTTGTCATTTACTTAGAAGGAATGAGTGGTATTCCAGGGAAAGGTTGTATGATCTTAGAAGTGTCATTGTTTCTTTTGAGGGAAAATAAAATTCCAGACAAGACTGATACTGGAGGAAATGAGAATGGAATAAAATTCTCAGTCCTATAAATTAGCTTCATAGTAGGGCTGAGTACATTGGATACTTTTTCTTCCATTCTTGAGATACTTTGCTAAGAAGAATATGTTCCAGCTCCATCCATTATTGTTTTCACATTTGGTGTTCCAGGAGTCTTCTTTTGGGTC
>CAUYRH010099417.1:0-84835 GCA_963574655.1 Perodicticus potto
CTGTAATCCCAGCTACCTGGGAGGCTGAGGCAAGAGAATCGCTCAAGCCTAAGAGGTGGAGGTTGCTGTGAGCTGTGACTCCACAGCACTCTATGGAGGGCGATAGAGTGAGACTCTGTCTCTACAAAAAAAAAAAAAAAATCTTAATTCATCAAGAATATATAACAATTATGAATATATGTTCACCCAGCATAAGAGCACTTAAATATAAAAATAAAGTAAATATTCATAGATATAAAGGAAGATAAAGACCGTGAAATAATAATAGAAAGGGCCTTCATTATCACATTTTCAGCAATGAAAAGATGATCTAGACAGAAAATCAGTAAGGAAACACCAGATTTGAATTATATTTTAAAGCAAATGGACCTAAAAAACATATTCAGAACAAAGCATCCAACAACATCAGAATACACATTCTTCTAAAGCACATGTGAATATTCTCCAGCATAGGCCACATGTTAGTCTACAAAACAAGTCCTCATGAATAGAAGATTGAAATTATATCAAGTATCTTTTCTGATCACATGATCTGAAACTGAAAATGAGCAAGAGGAAGAATCTCAGAAATTTCAAAAATATACAGAAATTAAATAATATGCTCCTGACCAACCAATAAATCAAAGAAGAAATTTCAATATATCGAGAGGCAAGGCTGGGCATGGTGGCTCTGACCATAATCCTAGCACTCTAGAAGGCCGAGGCAGATGGATTGCTTAAGGTCAGGAAGTCAAGATCAGCCTGACCAAGGGCAAGACCCCATCTGTACTAAAAATAGAAAAATTAGCTGGGTGTTGTGGTGGGCACTTGTAGTCCCACCTACTCACGAGGCTGAGGCAATAGGATCACTTGAGCCCAAGAGTTGGAGGTTGCTGTGAGCTATGATGCCACAGCACTCTATCCAAGGCAACAAAGTGAGAAATATATATATATACATATAGAAGCAAACAAAAATAAAAACACAATATACCAAAACCTATGGGATACAACAAAAGTGGTTCTAAGGGAGAAGTTGGTAGCAATAAATGTCTACAAACAAAAAAAGTTCTCAAACAACTTAACATTATACCTCAAAGAACAAGGAAAAACCAAACTAAGTCCAAAGTTCACAGAAAAGAAATCATAAAGATCAGAGCAGAAAAAATGAAATAGACATTGAGGCTCGGTGCCCGTAGCTCAGTGAGTAGGGTGCTGGCCACATTCACTAAAGCTGGCATGTTCGAGCCCAGCTGGGGCCTGCTAAACAATAATGACAACTGAAACCAAAAAATAGCCTGGCGTTATTGCGGGTACCTGTAGTCTCAGCTACTCAGGAGGCTGTGGCTAGAGAATCACTTAAGCCCAAGGGTTTGAGGTTGCTGTGAGCTGTGATGCCACAGCATTCTACCGAGGGCAACATAGTGAGAATCTGTCTCAAAAAAAAATAAAATAAAATAAAAAAGAAAAAAAAAGAAATAGACACTAGAAAAACAATAGAAAAGTCAATGAAATTAAACATTAGTTTTATAAAAAGATAAACAAGATTGACAAACATTAGCTATACTAAGAAAAAAGAGAAGATTCAAATAAATGAAAATAAAAATTAAAAAGAATAGATATTAAAACTGATACTATGGAAACACAAAGGATCATAAAAGACTATTATGAACTGTTATATATGAACAAATTGGATAGCCTGACTCCCATGACTGAATCATTAAGAAATACAAAATATGAACAGACCAATAATAGGTAAGGAGATTGAATCATTAACAAAGACCTCTCAGCAAAGAAAAGCACAGGACCTAATGGCTTCACTACAGAATTCTACCAAACATTTAAAAGAGAACTAGTACCAATCCTGTTTCCAAAACAGTGAAGTGGAGGGAATATTTCCAGCATCATATTATGAAGCCATTATTACTCTGATATCAAATACACATCAGGACACAACAAGAAAATAAAATTATAGGTCAATATTCCTGATGAAAATAGATACTTGAAATACCTCAGAAAATACTAGCAAACTGAATTCAACACATTAAGAAGATCATCCACCATGATCAAGTGATTTGAGAATAGTTCAACACATGCAAATAAGTAAATGAGACACACCACATTAACAAAATGGAGGACAAAAACTACATAAAACCATCATCTCAGTAGACCAAGAAAAATGATTTAACAGAATTCCAACATCCTTTCATAATAAAAACTTAACAAACTAGGTACAGAAGGAATGTACCTCAGCACAGTAATGGGCATATATGGCAAGCTCACTTATAACACCATACTCAGTGGTGAAAAATCGAAAGCTTTTTCTCTGAAATCAGGAACAAATTAACAATGCCTATTCTCACCACTTCTATTCAACACACATACACACATATACACAATGAAATACTATCCAGCTTTAAAAAAGAAAATAATACTATTTCTTAGGAGACCATAGATGAACCTAGAGAATATTATGTTAAGTGAAATAGGCCAGGCCCAGAAAGACAAATACTGCATGATCACACTTGTACATGTAATCTAAAAAAGTTGAACTCACTGGAGTAAAGAGAAGAATGGTGGTTACCAGAGAGTGGGATTGAGGAGATGTAGGACACAGGCTATAAAATTTAAGCGACATACGAATAAGTTCTAGACATCCATTGTACAACATGGTTACTTCAGTTAATAACAATGCATTTAAAAATCACTAAGAGTACATTACAAGTGTTCTCATCACACTAAAGTGGTAGGTGAGGTAATTCATATGTTAATTAGCTCAATTTAGCCATTCTACAATGTATATCCATATTCCAAACCATGATGTTATACAATATAAATATGTACTATTTTTTATATGTCAATTAAAAAAACTCTTCATGCCTTCAACTGGAGCTATAAAATGATGCAGAATATTACTGAGTTCAGCAGCAATAGTTCTATCAGAATGAACAATTTAAAAGAAAAAAATAGCCTTCATTAAGAGCAAAAATAAATATATATTCTCATAATATTCCTTGAAATAATCTAAGAAAAAATACATAAATGCCTTTTGTGATATTTTTTAAACCGAGTGCTAAGGAAAAATCTATCAAGAACTGAAAAGAACCTGAAATTGAACTTCAGGAAATCATATAAGCCCCCTCAGGAAAATGAAAGGGATGAAATGAAATGGGAAAAGGGAAATTACAATTACAATTATTTAAATAAATGTATTAAAGTCAGAGGTCAAAGACAATGATTCTAAAAACTGCCATTTCCCCCACTCTCCTGAAACCTGGCACTGAAAGGGAGAGAGTCCCTCAGTACACTCTGTCAAGCAGACGTGGAGCTAGGACACGCAAGCAGAGAGGTGAGCATTTGAAAAACAAAGACAAACTCTGCCTGTCCTGCATCATGATTTTATATTTGTTTCAAAGACAGTTTCTTCCTACCATGTATCATCATTATACTAAGTAGAAACTGAAAACTCAGATTGTACAAAATATTAAAACAATTAGGTACATCAGAAACATCTTAGTCCTACCTCTTTCTCATGCACTCGAGAGAAGAAATGATCATCATGAACACCGCTAGATCTTCTCAGGCTGAATTTGGGAGTCATCTGTTGAATGATTAAGAGTTATTTAATACTTTTTCAGACATCGTTTATCCTTAATCCAAAAGTAAACTTCTAAACTGCCTGAAGCCCACACCAAAACAATACTAACAATGGAGAAAAACAGTGATTAATTCAGTTCCAAATGATAGGATTAAAAATTATTATGCTTCATAATATAAATATACATTATTTACTGTAAATAACTTGATGATTTTTTTATTTAAAAATGCCTGTCCTAGAAAATGCCCAGTGGATCTCCCACATACCAGAGTAACTGGGATGGGCTTCTGTCTCAGGTATCGAGGATTTTCTATCTGAAAATTCAAAAAGAAAATAAAGTTGGAATTTTAATTATTATTTAATAAAATATAGAATTAAACTGTCATATGAATAAACTTTCTACATGTCTGACATCCTTAGTTCATTTTTAGAATGCATATTATATAATACATTTTTAGTGACCCCCAACAAATAAAATATAAAACATAAATTTCTTTGCAAGCAAAAGTACATCCATATAACCCTCTCACTTCCTAACTCCCCATCTCAACTTCCTTTACTCCCTACCTCACATTTTATAATCTCAGAATCCCAAATAACTGACATTACTAGAATATGACATATCTTTTTGTGTCTCTGTGCATTTTTCTGCCTACCCCTTCAATCCCTATAGGCACTCATTTTTTCATTCTTTGAGTCTCAATTTAATCACTATGCTCTCAATATATTTGTTTTTTTTTTTTTTTTTTGAGACAGAGCCTCAGGCCGTCACCCTGGATAGAGTGCCATGGCATCACAGCTCACAGCAACCTCCAACCCCTGGGCTCAAGCAAGTCTCCTGCCTCCGCCTCCCAAGTAGCTGGGACTACAGGCGCCCACCACAACGCCCGGCCATTTTTTGGTTGCAGCCATCATTGTTGCTTGGCGGGTCCGGGCTGGATTCAAGCCCGCCAGCTCAGGTGTACGTGGCTGGCGCCTTAGCCCGCTGAGCCACAGGCGCCGAGCCAGCTCTCAATATATTTGTATATTAATCCTTAAACATACCTCCATGATAGCAAAGAGAATACAAAATTCACTTGAGACTCTCCCAAATCTACCTTTTCAGACTCAACTATCCCCCAACAAACCCTATTTTCCAAGGACACCAAGCAACTTGTTATATTTTGAAAGCACTGTATTCTTTCCCATATCTGAGTCTTTGCAACCTATGAAATCATTCTCCCAACTTCTTCACATGCTTATTCAAGACTCACAGTTTAGAAATCCTCTCTCCTGGGAAACTTAGTTCCTACTACTCCAGTAGTACCCTGAACACTTGTTCCCTTTGGGGATATAGCATCCATCTTCTCTAAAAGAGCGTGGACTCTGAAAATAGAGACTATGGCTTCTTGTTCACTACTCTATCCCTAGCATCTACCATAGTGCCCAGCAAAGATTCATTAGAAAGGAAGGAACAAAGGAAAAAAGGATGGAGCAAACTATACCTGCTTCTACCCTTTTATCAGTTTCAAAAGTATCTGGTGTCCACTTTCCCATAACCCTTGTACTTCTGAGTGTTTAATCAAGTATGTTTCCACATCTGTCTTTGATCAGAATAAATACAAGGATAATGTTTTTTCTCTGGGATGTAAGGGATAGTAGCCTTTCAATGAAACACATAGTACTTATTGAATTAATGTGATAAAGTAGATACAATGATTGTTATCCCTACTATTTCGTTCATAAATAATGTGATAATTAAAAATAATTACCATGGAAGTCTAACTTCTTGAGATCATAAGACTCATAATTTATTATTTAAATAATTTCATAGTCCACAAGAATAATAATCATGATTTCAAATCTATAATAGTGGTTCTCACCCAAGAGTATACATGAGGATCAAGTGATAAACTTTTTCAAAGATATATTATTGGGCTCCACTCCTTTAAAACCCCATTGTGTTTTCAGAAAGCTCCCCCCAAAATAATTTATTACATTTACTAATCACTGAAGATGAACAATCCATACCTAACTTGACAATAATGGTAAGAATCAGTTAATCAATGAATATACAGGCAATAAAATTAAAAATAGAACATAAGTAAGTTTTCTTAAAAGTCTCCATAGAAACAGATAGAATATAAAAAGAATAACTATATTTTGGTGCCTGGATTAGGAGAAATATATAAAATTATTTTCCTTCGTTTGGAAGCTAGAAGTCATAAGGTAATGGCAACTGTTTGAATTTAAATTTCTCTCCCCATCCTCCAAAGATCCATATAGATCAAAAAAAAGACTAAGTAAAAATGCCCATCATTCATGCCTATATCATGACATGGAGAAAGAAAACACTAATCCCTGAATTAGCATGTAAGGGGCCAAATGAAGATGCCAAACCAGCATATTAAATCCTGAGCCAAACCAGAGGGATAGCATGAAAGAAAATAAAAGTTCCTCAGGGCTCTAATAGTCACAGAACATACACATGATCAAATATTGGCCTGTGAGCTGGGTGCAGTGGCTCATGCCTATAATCCCAACACTTTTGAAGGCCAAAAGGAGGAGGACTGCTGAAGCCCAGGAGTTTGAGTTTGGAAGCCTAGGCAACATAATGACGTCCTTTCTCTACAAATTTTTTTTTTTTTAAGCTGGGCATGGTGGCACGCGTCTGTGAAGGTCAAGGCTGCAAAGGGAGCTACGATCATGCCACTGCACTCCAACCTAGGTGACAGAGTAATACCCCATCTTAAAAAAAAAAATTTAAATAAATAGTAATAAATACAATAAAATACTGGCCTATAAAAAGAGACTTGCCTTGAGTGAGCCACACAAAAATCCAGACAGATCAGAGTGCAGGAGACAAAAGTACAAAAGGTAAAGCCTCAAAAATGTGAAGAACCAGAGAAGACAGTCTTAAGTGTGATCCACTTCTGCAACAGAGAGGCATCTTAAAAGGAAGGTTGGACATGATGAAGGGAAAGAAAAAAATAGTTGAAGATAAGGGCCCTACAGATATAAGACAGTCGAAGAATCAAAAGATGACAGGCTAAAATGATAACCACAAAAGGCACCATTTATTAAAGATACTAAACTGCAGTGTTGCAGAAAAAGAGAGTTTCTGGAACCAAGAAATAATGTAAGCCAGCCAAACTATCACTTCCTTTGCAATTGTCCCCTTCCCGATGGAGAGGTTTGTTTTCTTGGTGGCCATTAGGCCAATGGACACAGCCAAGTTGGTTTTATTACTTGCCACAAGTAAAAAGCACAATGGAAATAGTTCCCAAAGCAGTATATCCTTGAACAAGGGGGTTGGGCTGGTTTTATAAAAGCATGTAAGTCAGAGGGTACTGAGGCATAATCTGATAGGATCTTGCAATGGGGTGATGCCAGGAAGTGTGCTCTGATAGGATCCTACTATATTGGCTAGTTGGATACTAGATCCTGCCATGCAGTAGCTGCTTCTTAATTCTGTCTCTGCTCCTGGATCTGAACACTTAGGTTCCACTTATGGTGTGCTTGATTATCTGGGCATGCTTGGTTGTATAAACTTTAACCTGGGGGTCTATGGCAACTGAAAAAAGTACATACAACTTCAATATACAAAGCTGAACCAGATTAGTATGGTGCTACTGCTTGTTCAAAAAATCTAACAAATCATCATAAACAGAAAAAAGAAGACAATATTCATAAAAACACTCTAGAAAAAATAGAAAATAAACATCAAGAGAGTTTTTAATAATCGTATTATAAAATACATATACAAGAATAAAAGAGCAACACATACCTACTTGAAAAAAATCAAGGTGCAGAAATTTACAAAGACATAATAAAACTATACTAATGAAGAGAAGCCAATAGAACCAACCAGAAAACAACAGAAGGAAACTCAAGTATATATGAGAATGCGATTTGTGAAAAATCTAGCATTAAAAATTATTGATAAAATAAGGATGTGTTCAATAAATAAAAGAAAATCAGATTACTTCCTCACAGCATATATAAAAAATTCCTAATGAATTAAATGCTTATCAGTAAAAGCAAAAACTATTAATACAAAAACTTTCAGAAGACAACTTGAAGAATGGCTTTACGGTCTCAGGGTAGAGAAGATTTCTGAAATAAAAAAGCATAAGCAAGAAATAAATTAATAAATTTGACAACTTTAAATCAGAACTTCTCTCAAAAAAAAAAAAAAGATATCATAAAGAAAGTGAAGAGACCAGCCATAAACTGAAAGATGTTTGCAAAATGATTAGTCGCCAAAATGTATAAAGAAGGCCCTGAAAAACAGATGAACTCCATACTTAAAAAAAATGGGGGAAAAATTGGGACACATTTCACTGATAATGAATTATGAATGTTAATAAACATATGAAAATATGCTCAATCTGTTTAGCAATGTGAAAAATGCAAAGAAATACCACAATGAGATGACATATTACAATTATATAGGTTGATATGTATTAAAAATTTAACAACAAAAATGTTAAAGATATGAAGCACTACTCGTGGGTGCATAAATCAGTACATTTACTTTGGGAGACAATTATTAGGTAAAGATAATAATTCAATGTACTTAAATATTGTACCAGAGAAAGAGGCATATTTTCAGTAAATAACACAGTACTATATATAACTGCTCTTTGAAAAATAAAGACAGCAAATTTCCAGCAAACAGCAAAGTACATTCAATTAAATATTTATTGTTTCAAGGTAAGTATATGAAAATAAGTAATCATTCTCTATTTGGGGAATGCAAGAAAGCATTTAAAAATAAACACAATTCTGCAAATACATAAAACCCTAATTCATAAAGCAGAATTAAATATAAGAGAAAAAATAAAAAAAGAGGAAAGAAGAATTTCCAAAGATTGTCAAGCTCTAAGTTTAAAATTTAAAACCAAAAGCTAAGAAAACCATCTGTAACTTATTGTTATCCAGCTCTACATTTATAAGCAGCATATAAAAGATTGGTTTAGCTAATTACAATGTAACATTTATACTACACAGAAGTAACTCCTATTTCATCTTCTTCATCTTTAAAAGCCATTAAATAAAGAAGTTAAAGACTCATTCTATCATAAATTTCCTGTCTCAAGTTGATCAAAAGAAATAGAAAATGTCTATTCTAATTTTCAAACGTAACAATGAACATTTTAAACAAAGTACCAAATATTCCATGATTTTTGTTATTATTTATTTATAATACATTGAGTTTGTCTCATAACCATTTTTAATATGCAATGGGAATTATTCATGGTAAAGCATGTTCCTGAGTCTATTTGGGGAAAATAAGCAATCTATTTTCTGATTTTGTAACAGCAGCCAGATGTGCTTTGAAGTTGAATGTTCCCACTTTGTAATCCACAAGTAACATGGACTCGAAGCAATCTGTAAACATTTTAACTTTTTTTTTCATGGTCCTTTAGAAAACTTCTTGTTCTTTCATACTACCTCAAGAAAGAATACCACAATAAATAATGTCTAAAATGGAAGGGGAAAAAAGACTTATGCAAAACATTGAAATGTAAAAAAACATTATATATAAAGCAAAGCTGAATATAATTAAGTTCACAGAATCACAATGAAATATACAATAATTTAAGATAGACATAAAAATGGATATCTGAATACTTCCTAATGAAAACTAGGTTTTGGGTTGTTTTTTTTTTTTTTTGTTTTTTTGAGACAGAGCCTCAAGCTGTCACCCTGGGTAGAGTGCCATGGCATCACAGCTCACAGCAAACTCCAATTCCTGGGCTCAAGCAAATCTCCTGCCTCCGCCTCCCAAGTAGCTGGGACTACAGGTGCCCACCACAACGCCCAGCCATTTTTTGGTTGCAGCCGTCATTGTTGTTTGGTGGGCCTGGGCTGGATTCGAACCCGCCAGCTCAGATGTACATGGCTAGCACCTTAGCCCGTTGAGCCACAGGGGCCAAGCCGAAAACTAGGTTTTGACATTTTATTTTGTTTAGTTTTTTCGCAGATTTGTTTGGCTACAAAGGGTCTTCTACCAGTTTGTTTTTTAAAATCATTCGGGATTTGGTCAAACCTATGTAAGCAAATAGCCCCTTATAGACTAAAGTTGATCAACTAAAGAAGTTTTATGCCCTCAGAAAAATTAAAAGGCACCTTATTTTATATAGTAACTATATTAGAGGAATGGACATTATCAACTAATAGTAATAGATTACCACCAACACAACTAAAATGAATATTTTTAAATCATGGCATCAGTCAGAAGAACTGTCAAAACTCTCTCTACAGTAAAAAATAAATTCAGTCTTCAATGCCAAGTTGATTATGCTCCAAAATTATGTTTTTAAGTCAATGTTTTAAAACCTTAAAAACATTTTTCCAGAGAAATATACTATAAATTCATGCTCATTTATTAGTTTACCCAAGACATTCCAACAAACATCTAATGAGCATAAATAAAACAGGTATAAAAACGCATGCCATTGGCACAAAGCACATAAGCCAAAGGAACAGAATAGAAATAGACACACCATCACCTAAGTTATGAGACAAATAACACTGTAGTATAGTAGGAAAAGAATGGTCTTTTCAATAAAAGGTAATGTCACATGTATATACACAAGGAATCAAAACAAATCTTAAGTTCCTATCTTACAACATATACAAAAATAACCTTCAGATTATTTGTAGGTCTAAATAGGAAAAGTAAAACAATAAACCTTCTAGATGAAAAAATAAGAGAACATCTTCAGGACCTTAAGATAGTCAAAGATTTCTTAAACAGGACACAAAATAGCACTAACCATAAAGACAAAAAAAATGATAAAATGAACTGCATTAAAATTTAAAATTTCTGTTCATCAAAGACAATAGTAAGAGAATGAAGAAAAGCAACAAAGTGAAAGAAAATTGTATAATACTATATTGCAAAAAGATTCTTATCCAGAATAGATAAAAGCTTTTACATATCAATAACAAAAAAACAGACAACCCCAGAGAAAAATTGACAAATCTTTAAGTAGGCACATCACTCTGAGAGGCTATACAAATTGGCAATAAACATACCAAAAGGTACCAATTTATTTAGTTATCCAGAAAGTACATATTAAAACCACACAATGCAATCTCACTAATGACTCTCAAGAATGGCTAAATTTAAAAAATTAACTGGAAACACCAAGTATTGGAGAAGAAATAGTGCAAGGAGAACTGGCACACACTGCTGATGAGGATGAAAACTGACATGACCACTGTGGAAAACTGGTAAGCAGTAACTACTATAATATACATGTATCAGTTAGCTTTTTTGCTGCATAACAAATCAACCCAAAACTGCATGGCTTGAAACTACAACCAATTTATTCAGCTCACAATTCTGTGAGTCAACAACTGGGGCAGCTCATCTACTGGGACATCTCAGGTGGACTTACTTGTGTGCTGCTATATCAATGTGCCAGCTGCCCCTTAGTGACGTTTTAGAGCAAGTTTTGATAAGCCCTAAATGAAGGCCACACTAAGTAGAACAGGCAGCTTTCCCATATTTCTTACAGGAAAAGCAGAGTAAAAAACAGTTGACACAGCAGAGAATCAATTGCAAGACAAGGGAAGGGTGAATGATGAAAAAAGTAATTACCAAGTTTTCCTTGAAATTTGTAGTGTTTCTTCCATACCAATTCATTTTATACACCAACATATATAGTATTAACCTATGACTGTTAGACCTTTGAATCTATCATTATGATCTCTTTTCAACAATTGAGACTATTGGTGGCGCCTGTGGCTCAAAGGAGTAGGGCGCCAGCCCCACATGCTGGAGGTGGCAGGTTCAAACCCAGCCCTGGCCAAAAAAAAAACAATTGAGACTATTTTTATCCTCTCTCATTTCTTGTTCACTTTAAAGAAAATATAGAATTTTCTAATGTATTGTTCATTACAAAGACCCAGCTACTGTTTCATTGATCAGTTCTAATGATTTGGGGGGCAATTTTGATTATTTCTTTCGTAGTTTTGTTTTGGCTTTGTTTGGTTTTTAATTTCATTAAATTAAATAAGCTATCTTTGATCCTCAGTATCACTCTGGACACATCACAGAACTTCTTAATCAAATTTCACCTTTATTAATTAAAGTCTGCCACTTGGTTTTAATTACCACTTTTACAGACAGCTTTTCAGAGTGTTTTTGTATTTTGTTTTTAATTTTCAGGTGAACACAAGGAAAGGCAACTATCCTTTTATTGTTAGTTTCTAGTTTTATTAAAATGAAGTCATTTAATTAGAATTTCTTTCTATATCAATTAAATTAGTTTTATAAGTACCCCATAACCATGTGAGAAGACTGTAAATTCATACCCCGTTCTTTTCCTTGGTCTCTCTTCTGTAACCAATACTTTTTTCTTTAACTTTTAGAAAGGGCCATATAATTTTAAAAAATAAAACATGAACCACAGCAATTTCTCCTATCTCAAAACTTTTTTTTGTTCTTTCAAAAAAGATAACCAAAGGTGAACAGTGATTTAATAAAGATAAATCTTTAATATTTAATATAGATAAAAACTCTATCTATAGGAATTTTTAGTTGTTTTCATAGATTTTAGCTCTTTTATTCATCGTTAGCTATAGTAACAAATGCAGCTTAGGAGAACAAATGATTACTTTCATTTTCTTTAAAACAATAAAACACGATTTTGCCTGGAGCTGTGGCTCAGAATGCACTGTGAGGCAGCGGGGTGCTGGTTGCTGTAAGTGAACTGGAGTAGTGGGGCAGAGATCTGACACAATAGACAAATCTTGCGAGGACAGAGGCAGGAGACCCAGGCGGCAGCCACTGCAGGGAGCCACAAAAATATACATGCGCTGAGGATATTTGCCACAACAAAACCAACTCTACAGGAAATACTTAGACCTATTCTCAATACTGAACACCACAGTGGACCACCACCAAAGTAAATACCTAGAAGCCAAGGCCAGAGCTTAGCTTCCACAATGGCACAAAAGATAAAACTACAAAACAAACTATCTTATAATAAGATGAATATAATTCCATCACATTTATCAACACTCTCAATAAATGTCAAAGAACTGAATTCTCCACTGAAGAACCACAGGCTGCCTGATTAGATAAAAACACACAAGCCATCTATATGCTGTCTCCAGGAGACACACCTAACCCTGAAGGACGAATCAAGACTCAGGGTTAAGGGATGGAAAACTGTGTTTCAAGCAAATGGACATCAGAAGAAAGGAGGAATTGTAACCTTATTCTCAGATATAAGCAGATTCAAAGCAACTTTAGTTAAGACAGACAAAGCCAGACACTTCATACTGGTCAAAGGAACAATACACAAGAAGACATGTAAATTTTAAACATTTATGCACCTAACTTAAATGCTCCCAGATTTATGAAACAGACCTTGAGGGTGTCCGAGCAATATGATATCCCATAACACCTTAATAGTCAGGGACGTCAACACCCCTCTAACAGAACTGGACAGATCCTCTAAACAGAAACTAAATAAGGATACAAAGGACTTAAATGTGACCCTCGAATAAATGGAATTAATAGACATATACAGAACACACCATCCCAAGGCAAAAGAATATAATTTTTTCTCATTACCTCATGGGATATACTCCAAAATAGATCACTTCCTAGGATACAAATCAAACCTCCACAAAATTAAAGGAACAGAAATTATACCATGTCTCTTCTCAGACCACAAGGCTATAAAGGTAAAGCTCCACTCTAACAAAAACGTTCATCCCCACACAAAGTCTTGGAAACTAAACAACTTTATGCTGAATGATAGTTGGGTTCAGGAAGAGATAAAAGAGGAATTTGTTAAGTTCTTAAAAATAACAACAATGAAGACACAAGTTACCCAAACCTCTGGGATACAGCAAAGCAGTCCTAAGAGGAAAATTTATTGCGCTAGATGCCTACCTTCGAAAAACAGAAAGTGAATGCAGCAGTACACTCACAAACCATCTTATAGAATTGGAAAAAAGAAGAACAATCTAACCCTAAACCCAGCAGAAAAAAAGAAATATCCAATATAAATCAGAGATTAATGAAATTCAAAACAAAAAAATCATTCATAAAATTAACAAAACAAAAAATTGGTTTTTTGAAAAAGGAAATAAAATAGTGGCAATGCCTGTGGCTCAGTGGTTAGGGCACCGGCCCCATATACTGAGAGTGGTGGATTCGAACCCAGCCCCAGCCAAACTGCAACAAAAAAATAGCCAGGTGTTGTGGCAGGTGCCTGTAGTCCCAGCTACTCAGGAGGCTGAGGCAAGAGAATCGCCTAAGCTCAGGAGCTAAAGACTGCTGTGAGCTGTGATGCCACAGCACTCTACCATCGGTGACATAGTGAGACTCTGTCTCTTAAAAAAAAAAAAAAGAAAGAAAAAGAAAAAGTAAATAAAATAGATAAACGTTTGGCCAGAACAACTAGAAATAGAAAAGTAAAATCTTTAGTAACCTCAATCAGAAACGATAAAGGGGAAATAACAACAGATGCCACAGAGATACAGGAAATTATCTCTAGATACTACAAGAAAATCTATGCCCAGAAATTTGACAATGTGGAGGAAATGGATCAATATTTGGAATCACACCCTCTCCCAAGACTTAATCAAGAAGAAATAGATCTCCTGAACAGACCAATTTCAAGCACTGGGATCAAAGAAAAACTTACAAAATTTCCCAACAAAAAAATGCCCTGGTCCAAATGCTTCACACCAGAATTCTATCAAATCTTCAAAGAAGAGCTTATACCCATACTGCAGAAATTATTCCAAAAGTTAGAGAAGGAAGGAATCTTCTCCTAATACATTCTATGAAGCAAATATCACCCTGTTATGAAAACCTGGAAAAAATCTAACTAAAAAGGAGAATTACAGACCTATTTCACTAATATAGATGCAAAAATTCTCAATAAAATCCTATCCAATAGATTACAGCTTATCATTAAAAAAGTAATACATCATGATTAAGTAGGTTTCATCCTAGGAATTCAATGCTGGTTTAACATATACAAGTCCATAAACATAATTCACCATATCAACAGAAGCAAAAACAAAGACCATATAATCCTTTCAATAGATGCAGAAAAATCATTTGATAAAATTCAACATCCTTTTATAATTAGAACTCTGAAGAACACAGGCATTGGTGGCACATTTCTTAAACTGATCGAAGCCATCTTTGACAAACCCACAGTTAATATTAAACTGAATGGAGTAAAACTGAGAGCTCTTCCACTCAGAACTGGAACAAGGCAAGGTTGGCCTCTATCACCATTACTATTTATAGTGCTGGAAGTTCTAACCAATACAATCAGGCAAGAGAAGGTAATAAAGGGCATCCATATGCGGGCAGAGGAAGTGAAACTCTCCCTCTTTGCTGATGATATGATCTGATACTTAGAGAACCCTAGAGACTCAACCACAAGACTCCTGGAAGTGATCAAGAAATACAATAATAATGGGCGGCACCTATGGCTCAAGGAGCAGGGCACCGGTTCCACATACCAGAGATGGTGGGTTCAAACCTGGCCCTGGCCAAAACTGCAAAAAAAATATGAATAAATAAATAAAATAAAATTTGTAATACATATTATAAGAAAAGAAATACAGTAATAGGACATAGGATATAAAATCAATGTCCACAAATCAGTAGCCTTTGTATATGCCAATAACAGACAAGATTAGAAGCTAATCAAGGACACAATTCTCTTCTCAGTAGCTTTAAAGAAAATGAAATACCTAGGAATAAACCTAACAAAAGAGATGAAGGACCTCTATAAAGAAAATTACCAAACCCTAAGAAAAGAAATAGCAGGCTCGGCGCCTGTAGCTCAAGTGGCTAGGGTGCCAGCCACATACACTGGAGGCAGCAGGTTCCAGCCCAGCCCGGGTCTGCCAAACAGCAATGACAACTACAGTCAACAAATAGCCGGATGTTGTGGCAGGCGCCTGTAGTCCCAGCTACTCAGGAGGCTGAGGCAGGAGAATCTCCTAAGGCCAAAGAGTTTGAGGTTGCTGTGAGCTGTGACTCCATGGCAGTGTACTGAGGGTGACATTGTGAGACTCTGTCCCCCCACAAAAAAAAGAAATAGCAGAAGATATTAACAAATGGAAGAACATACCATGCTTATAGCTAGGAAGAATCAACATTATTAAAAGGTCTATACTTCCGGCTCGGTGCCTGTGGCTCAGCGGCTAGGGCACCAGCCACATACACTGAGCTGGCGGGTTCAAACCCAGCCTGGGTCTGCCAAACAATGACAACTACAACCAAAAAATAGCCAGGTGTTGGGGCCAGCGCCTGTAGTCCCAGCTACGTGGGAGGCTGGGGCAAAAGAATCACTTGAGCCCATGAGTTTCAGGTTGCTGTGAGTTGTGATGCCACAGCAATCTACTGAGGGTGACAAAGTGAGACTCTGTCTCAAAAAAAAAAAAAAAAGTCTATACTTCCCAAAGCAATCTACAGATTCAATGCAATCCCCATTAAAGTATCAACATCATACTTTCAAGATATGGAAAAAATAATTCTTTTTTTTGTATGGAACCAGAAAAAACTCGTATACCTAAGGCAATTCTTAGTAATAAAAACAAGGCTGGGGACATTAGCTTGCCAGACCTTAGGTTGTACTACAAGGCCATAGTGATCAAAACAGCATGGTATTGGCACAAAAATAAAGACATAGACATCTGGAATCAAACAGAACACCATGAGATGAAATTAAAATCTTACAGCCACCTGATCTTGGATAAACCAAATAAGAAAATTCACTGTGGAAAAGAATCCTTATTCAATAAATGGTGCTGGGAGAAGTGGATAACCATGTGTAAAAGACTGACCTGGACTTGTGCCTTTCTCCACACGCTAAAATTAATACAAGATGGATAAAAGATCTAAATATAAGGCATGACTCAATAAAAATCCTTGAAGAAAGTGTGGGGAAGACACTTGAAGATATCAGCCTGGGAAAGATTTTATGAAGAAGACTTCTGTGGCAATTGCAACAACAACAAACATAAACAAGTGGGACTTAATTAAACTGAAAAACTTCTGTATAGCTAAGGAGACAACAACCAAAGCAAACAGACAACCATCAGAATGGGAAAAGATATTTGCATATTATGAATCAGACAAAAGCTTGATAACTAGAATCTACAGAGAACTCAAATTAATAACAACAACAAAAAAAACTCCAACAATCTCATATATCAATAGGCAAGCGAGATGAATAGAACCTTTTCTTAAGAAGACAGATGAATGGCTAACAAGCATAGGAAAAATGCTCATCATCCCTAATTGTCAGAGAAATGCAAGTCAAAACCACGCTGAGATATCACCTAACCCCAGTGAGAATGGCCCACATCACAAAGACTCAAAGTTGCAGATGCTGACAGGGTTGTGGAGAGAAGGTAACACTTTTACACTGCTGGTGGGCTGCAAATTAATACAACACTTTTGGAAGGACTCAAAGAACTCAAACTAGACCTCCCATTTAATCCTGCAATTCCATTACTGGGCATCTACCCAGAAGAAAAAAAATCATTTTACCATAAGGACATTTGCACTAGACTTTTTATTGCAGCACGGTTTACAATTGCCAAATTGTGAAACAGCCTAAATGCCCACCAATACAGGAATGGATTAACAAGCTGTGGTACATGTATACCATGGAATACTATACAGCTACTAAAAAATATGGTCACTTTACATCTTTTGTATTAATTTTGATGGAGTTGAAATACATTCTTCTTAGTAAAGCATCACAAGAATGGAAAAGCAAGAATCCAATGTACTCAACTCTGATATGAGGACAACTGATGTCAGTACATGGTGGGGGAAGGCAGAGTGGGGGGGAGAGAGGGGTAAGGGGGGGTGTGGGGCCACAGTGTTTGACACACACCTCTTAGGGGAGGGACACTATTAATAAAGGGACTTCACCCAGCTAAGGCAAGCAGTATAACCCAGCTCATTGTAACCTCGATGATTCTCCAACAATAAAAAAAAAGGGAACAATAAATAAAACAATAAAAGACAAGAGAGTAAACTATTGCCTCACAGCTGACTTGTCATGGAAAACAGCAGAATATAGTTGCTTTTTAAGTTTTTTAAATTAAAATTTACTCTTTAAATAGAAATCTTCTTTTTTTCCCCCATTTGGATGCCCTTTATTTCCTTGTCTTGCCTAATTGTATTGGCTAGAACTTCCAGCACTATGCTGAATAGTAATGGCGACAGAAGACAACCTTGTCTCGTTCCACTTCTAAGTGGAAAAACTTTCAGTTTAACTCCATTCAGTAAGATATTAGCTGTGGGTTTGTCATAGATAGCTTTGATCAGTTTAAGAAATGTGCCACCTACAGCAGAATAGAGTCACTTTTTAAGTTTTTTAAATTAAAATTTACTCCTTAAATAGAAATCTTCTTCTTACTAAAAAGCTTAAAAATAAAAAATAAAAATTTATAGTTCTGTGAGCTTTAACAAATGCACACAGTGGTATAACCAGCAATATACAAACAAACTAGTTCCACCAAACTTTAAAAAAATAACTAGTGCCACTTCCACCCTTGTAACCAAATTCTACCTCAACCCTTAAATCCAGAAACTACTAATCTGTTCTCCATCCTTATGGTTTTGCCATTTCCACAGTATCAAACAAAAGCAATCAAAAACAAATAGCCTTTTCAGTCTTCTTCTTTCTTTATTCATATAATATACTGCATTTGAAATTCATCCACTTTAATGTAGGATTTGGGCTGCAATAAACAATCTGGTGCAAATATCTTTGTTTTATTTCAAAATATGAAGGGGGTGCAAATGTTTTTGTTACATGGATAGATTTTTTTACTGCTTGAGTCATGACTGTAAGTGTGCCCGAAAGTGTTCATTGTATCCATTTGGTAGGTTTTTGCCTCCTCCCCTTCTTTCCCCGAGGACTTTCACTGCCCTCTGCACACACGTGTGCCCTTCAGTTAGTTCCAGTTTCTTAGAGAGTACTTGTGGTGTTTGTTCTCCATTCTTGAGATACTTCCCTTAGGAGAATGGTCTCAAGTTCCATCCTAATTGCTACAAAAGAGATTAATTCATCCTTATTTATGGCTGAGTAGTACTCCGTGGTATACGTATACCACTCATGAATTGATAGGCACGTGGGTTGATTCCATATCTTTGCAATTATGTTTCCTCACATATTCAGGAATTAATTACTACCATTAATTCTTTGAGGAATCTCCATACTGTTTTCCACAGAGGTTGAACTAATTTGCAGTTCACTATTGTTTTTGGACTAGGAACTAAATTTTATATTTTAATTAATTTAGTTTCAAAAAGGCACCCGTGTCTAGGGATTATTGTCTTAGTGCTGTTTTGGAAGTTATCAGAGATGGTACTGCTAAAAGTCCATAAATTTTGGACCATTATTTATACATACTAGGACCATACTGTGCCTTGTTTTTGTTTTTAATGACAAGTTGTTAGACACGACTAACAACTTAATGTCTAACCATTATTTATACATACTAGGACCATACTGTGCCTTGTTTTTGTTTTTAAATCTCAAAGGAAAATAACTTCAGTTCATATAAACACATTGGCATTATAGGTATAACACTGTTGGTTAAAAGCAAACAATGCCTTCACTTATTGTTTGGCTAGAATTGTCTGACCTAATAAGCAGAGGCTAAATTTACAATTAATTAAGATTTTATGTTCACTCAGCCAAGACATGCCTCAAACCATTTTTTGTTCAGCTGGCCAGCAAGATGCTTACAGCCATATTTAGAAAATCTTGCAACTATAATCAACATATGCAAAATACTCCATTTCGAAGAAGTTCTTTCATTATTAAGTTAGTAATCCTGTTGTAGTAATAGGGTTTTTCTCTATTATGCTAACTGTACGCATATTTGTAGTAAATGAATATGGTGATATATTACATGAAGTTTATATGTAATTTGATTGTTGGTAAATTAACACATGGTTTTCTTACTTTGCTATTAAGCAGCATATTTCTTTATTAGAGATGAGGAAACCAAGGCTTAGAGAGATTAAGCAATTTTTCCAAGGTTATATGGTATTATGAAGGAATTCCAAGGTATGTGGAATTATGATACAGGAATTCATATCTTTTTTTTTGCAGTTTTTTTTTTTTTTGGCTGGGGCTGGGTATCCAAAGTCCCTAGCACCCAATAACACTGCTCTTATGTGCAACATAATAGTAAAATCAGTGCAGTCCCCTATCTTTTCCTAAATATAGAAAACGAAGAAAGCCACAGCTCCCGTCAAGGAGCTGATGCCAACGGGATGCGGCTACCTAGGGCTTTCTGGGCCCGCCACAGCTGATGCCCCTGGGTTTCCTGGTGGAGGAAGGGAAACGGGAACAGATATGAGACTGGAATCTAAACCATGTCAGAAAGCTGTCCCAGACAGGTTGGCCATTAGATGTTATGTCACTATCTGTATATTGGATTTGGTGAACTATTAAAGGTCAGACTTTTGGAAGGCAGGCTGTGCCTGGTTCAAAATCTGCTTTCAGGCCCGGTGCCCCAAGCTTAACCCCGGACCTCAGCATTAATCTGGTGACCTTACACAATTTTATAAGCTCCGGGACCAGCTACATAAATCACCCTCCTGAGAATTCACAACAGTGATGCCTCAAATTCACTTAAAATACAATGGGAGACAGATGCTCACTTTTTTATTTGCTGTTGTATTCTTGGTCCCACTTTGCCGTTTTTAAAACAGGAAAACGTTTCTCTGGCTGGAATGCCGAAGCGCAGAGCCGCTGGCCGCACCGCCTCCTTCTCCCACCCCCGCACCGCGCTGTCCTTGCAAACTTTGGACAGAGGAAAGGTGGGCACCGGGCGCGGAACTACAAGTCCCAGCATGCACGGCGCCCTCTGCACAGGCGCACGGCGACCACCTGGCCAGCCGGCCAGCCAGCCTGCGGAGACTCCCGGTGCCCGCGGCGGACTGGGGCTGGGGGCAGGCAGCCAGCGCGGACCGGCCCCGGGATCGCGATGAGGGCGCCGCGGCGCGCGTGAGGGGGATGCGGCAGGAGGCGGCGCGTCGGGCGGAGGAGTAGGCGGTGGTGCCCTCGGGAGGGAGCTGCGCGCGGGCCAGACGGCTCCCGGAGGCTCCGCAGTGCCGCCGCCGTCGCCCGGGAGGCTCCGCGCGGGAGCCATGTAACCCTGCGGCGGGCTCCGGGCTGCTCCGTCCTTCCCCAGCTCCCGGGCTAGCGCGGCAGCGGGGCCACGATGAAGAAGCAGTTCAATCGCATGCGCCAGCTGGCCAACCAGACGGTGGGCAGGTAGGTCACCCGCTGGCCGCCGGGGGCCGGTGCGCGCCCGCGAGGCTGCATCGGCCGGGGCGCGCAGGTGATGGAGCCCGCCTGGCCTCAGTCCTCCTCCCCGCTGGCCCTTCCCCTGCGCCAGCTCGCTCCAGGCGCCGCTCCCGGGCGCGACCCCTTTTCTCTGAACTTCCCAGACCCGCAGCCGTTCTCGCTTGCTGCCTGCTGCTCCGGGGCTCCAGTTGCCCAGGGCAAAGTGTGACGCATCCTTTACCTGCGTCCCCAGCTGCCCCGTCACCTCGTCCTCCCTGCCGTTTCCCGGGACTCCCTTCTCTCTCTGGCCGCGTATCTGCCTGGAAACAGGTGTTTGCTGTGATCGTGCTGGCGGCAGGCGAACCGCAGTCGGTCTCCGGAGATCCCTTCCCTCCCGTCCCCTGCGCCGAGTTCAGGGCTGCTCCTGGGTCCAGTGGAAGTGTGGGGCCTGGTCGGCCTGCCCCTCCGCCGTGTTTGTTTTCAGGGACTATGACTGTACCAGATTCTGGCTCACTTTCCAAGCCGGGTTTTTTAAAGGCGTTTGGTGGTGGGGAGAGGATGGGGGTGGGGAGTGTGAGAAGAGGGAAGGTGCTGGCGGAATGGCGCTGCTCTGGGCTTGGTCCTGAGACTGATTTCAGGGGAGGGAGGAAGCTTCAAAAAGGAGGCCCACTCCTCTGGAAGATGAGATAAGCAGAGGATGGCAGCCAGGTAGGGGAGGGGGACAGAAGCCCCAAAGGAAAGAAGAGCCAGGTCCCCAGGGGAAGCTTTGAGACCCACTTTGCTGTTATCACGATGTAAATGGACTACATCTGGGCTAGTGACACCAGGAGCGGCTCTGCGGGGTGCCAACATCTATTAAGGTTACATAAGGATTTTTTGGTGGGTCTTTACCAAAGCCAGACATTTTCTGAACACAGGATTGTTAGGTAGAGGGGATTAATTTTTGCAGAACCCCTACTCTTGGGGTTTTCCCTTGCTACTGTGGCAAAGGAATGAAGGTG
Organism: Perodicticus potto; assembly: GCA_963574655.1. Lineage (NCBI taxonomy): Eukaryota > Metazoa > Chordata > Mammalia > Primates > Lorisidae > Perodicticus > Perodicticus potto. The sequence goes on from CAUYRH010099417.1 coordinate 21,879, forward strand.
TGCAGTTCTAAAGCAATCAGGAAGCAAAGAACCCAGCCTTGGGTGCAATTCAAGTGCACGTTCAACACATCGAGAGCTCTTCGCTAGGTTTATCAAGAAACCAAATACCTTTCTTGGGTGGGAAGTGGAGCCTGAGCTGGCACCTGCTAGGGTGGGGATGGGAATGTCTCTGGGGAATAGGGGACATCTAAACTCCCATCTGAGCATACTGCCCTAGTTACAGTGGGCATTTGAGGGCAGGGGATGCCGTGGCTTCTTATGCTTCCAGGGACTCCAGATGGTTTCCAAGTAACAATGTCTAAAATTGACTTGGATTCAGTTTTCCTTCCCAAACACATGTGCTTTAACATGAGGGAGAATTTATGAATAGCAGAGTCAGATTAGCCCAGATTTCTGGCATGGTATTGCCATAAATATAGCCTCACGTGGACTGCCTTGGCATGCTGGATGCCGAGATAGTGTTTTCCTGGTATTTGTTGTTTAGTGGGTAACAGTCAAGCTGACTGGCGTTTAATGTCTTCTTTATCTCCCTGTAGGTTGCCATCTCCCATCTTATCAGACCAACCAAGAGAACAGGAAGCCCCTGACATTAGACCTAATGCAGGTTCCTCTTGGTCTTGGGCTGTCAGTTCAGGGCTAGAATATAAATGTTTGGAGGGTATTTATGCCTCTTCCCTGGCCTCCCTGAAGAACAGATATTCTTTCTTTTAAAGGGGGAAGATTTTTGAGCCTCATCCATCCAGGGAATGGAAAAGGATGAGGGAAACTTGGGTTTCAAACAAAAAGTCTTATTGAGAGCACGTTCTTGGAAGTCTAAGCAGCTGGTCACTAGGAGTACCTTCCACTTTTTGGTTGGGACTCTGGTGGATGTGTTGGCATTTGTGTGAATCCTTGTCTCTTTCTCAGACTAACCATTGTGCTGTGTACCTGGTAAAGTGTTAGCCTGTGTCCCTGTTGATGACATCCAGAGTGAACCATTTAAAGCAAAAACCAGTCCATGTTACCTTGCTGTTTAATAAAAGCTTTCAATGACTTCTCATTGCATTTAGCATCTCAACTCTTGCCAGTGGCCTTACCTGATTTGGCCCTTCTGGGTCTCCCCATACTCATCTGTTCTACTCTCTTCTCCTTAAATGAGCTCCAGCCACATGGCCTTTCTTACCCCAGACACCCCAAACTCATTTCCCTCTTGGGGCTTTTGTTCTTGCTGTTTTCCCGTCTTCCTTGTCTCTCTGAGGACGTGCTCCTCCCAAGTACCTTTTCCTTTTGGTCTTAGTGACAAAGCCTCTGAGAGGCCGTCCGTGGCCCATGCTCTCCAAACCATCACCCTTTCCATTTTTGCACAGCACTAATCACTGTTCCCAATGCTCTTATTCTTCATTTTCTTGTCTGTCTGCCTCTGATAGACTCTATTGATTGCTGTTGTATCCCTAGTGTATATAGTACAATGCCTTGTAGGTAATTGATGCTCAATCAATGTTTATTGCCAAGATTAAAGCAGTTTAGTCTAGAGCCCGTGAGGGCAAATGAAAGAAGCAGCATCTTTATCTCATCGACCATATTTGAAGTCATGATTCTGTGTGTCTTGGAATAAAGGGGCCAGAATTTGCATCTTAATGTCTTAAGTCAGTAGACGCACATAGGTTTGGAAGTTTGGACTTTTAGGTATGCAATTACAAAGCACTTTCTTGAGTCTTACCCTGTGTTTTTATGAAATAGGGACTTTTCCTCTCTCTTGGAGGACTGAGAGATGTACTTGAGAGTTGCTTTTCCACATGGCTGGCCTTCCCTAAACTGCAGGTCCCGGAGTCCTTCTGCATATAAAATTCTCATAGTCATTTTAAGAATGTGAGAATTTCCCTGCTTAAACATACTCTGTTGGGTCACTTTCTCTTGAAGTGTTCATATCAGCAACTGTGAAAAGAGCTGATAAAACCTATTGTATTTAACTGGGAAAAGTTTCCTCTCCTCATTGGTCTAGTTCCCCAGTCTCTGCACTTCTTCTGGGAACTTGCCCCTGTGTATCCTGCCAGTTCATTCCTCTTCCTTGGCCACCATGTAGGAGCACAGGCTTCCAGGGGGGCAGGTTGAGTTTGTTGCCCACTGACTATGGAGTCTTCAACTTGAGTTGAAGTTTGCACATTAGGTTTTTTTTTTTTTTTATCTGCAAAATGGAAATAATAAGGATTGCACTGTGCTAATGTGGTGATTGTGGCGGTGATGACATGAGAAGATTACCTCTGGAAAGTGCCTAACAGTGCACAGGACTGGGAAATGCAGAGTAAGTAGCAGCTACCAGTATCTCTGGGCAAATGTTGTAACTGTTATTGGATTATATGCTCTGTGGCTGGCCACATTCATTTATTCATTCAGTACCTATTGGTCGGATGCTTCCTGGGTGTCAGGCTCTGCTCTGGTTTAGGGAACATTGCAATACAGAGCAAATGAATTACCCGTTCTCTCAGAACCTGCATTCTAAAGGCATGGTATTGTTACAATGATTAGATTGTATTGTAATTTTTATCTTTTCTTACTTAGCTTCAACCCTAGACTTTAAATTCTTTGGGAGCAGGGGCAGCTGCCCTGATGCTGCCTGGGGTGGTAGGTTCTGCAAAATTCATTGGCAACAGAATAAATAAATGAACAAAAGATCCAGGTGTTACAGATAGGGGAGTCTTATGAAGTAGTTCAAAGATGGAGAAAGCTCTTGACCCAGTAGTTCTTTAATTTAGTGATGGGAATGGTGTTCATAGCAGTGAGGAACAGGTAGCTATACTGCTGGGCTTTGGAAGGGTAGAGTAAGACTGAAGTGAGAATTTAGTGCATGCTTGATCGATGGTACAATTTTTTACCTTCAAGAAAGTCCTGTAGTTGCTGGGGTAATAAGCATCCAGAAAGGCATAGAATATTTTTCTTGGAAATAATATTGGGTTTATATTGGTTGGAAGAAAGCCCTGAGCTGAAATTTAGCTCCTGAGAGACCAGCTAAGAGAAAGAGATAATGGAAGAAGTAAAACTGGCACCTTGGTCTGGTGAGGAGAGGATGGGGGGGGGGGGTCATGGAAGCCTGCACCTCAGAGGACTGTCCGGAGGTGGAAGGGAGCCTGTCCCACTGGAGTGCTCAACGCATAGTTGAGGGGATTCATTGTCATTTTCCTTTTTTGCTTGCCCATTTAATGTTTCAAAAAATGTTAACCTCCTAACCAGAAAGGGCTTCTTAGGAGCAGATAGCAATAGCCACTGCCCAGTGATGGCCCCAATGGACTCTGTGCTCTTGTGTAAAATAGTCAAGGTGCCTGGGAGCAGGCAAGGAGCTGTGGGCACGTGGGAGGGACGTGGTTGGGTCTGGTTGGATTGTATGGTTTTAGAGGCTACAAGTTAGGAGGTAAAGACAAACTTTTGTCCCCAGAGTTCTGGTTTTCATTCCTAGACTGCTCAGCCTGCAACACTAGGCAGCTTGGTTTCTGATGCCCAGCCTTGCCAAGCGTCAACTGCTGCTGTGCAGTTGTCAAAGTCCAACGGCAGAGGTCCAGGCATGGGCCAGCGGTGGCGAGGTAGGTGCTGAGGCCCTGGCAGCTTCCAGAAGCGCTGACGCTGCAGACATTTCTGCTTAGGCCCTAGCAGCCAAAGCCAGTGAGCATCTTTTCCTTGAAGGTTTCTCTGAGATCCTGCCCTGCCCTTTAGCAGCCTTCTAAGAGCCGTGACCCAATCAATAGGACGTGAGGGAAAAGTCAAACCAATTCCAAATTTGTCATGGGACTGCTTTGTTCCCTTGCTGCTGTTTCCCTGACTGTGGGTTGGCCGGGCCAGACCAACACAGGCCTTGCCTAGGCTTCCTGCACGGACCTAACCTGTCCTCCCAGGAGCACTGTGCACCCTGATTAGATCTCAGAGCAAAGTTCTTCATGAGAGTTTTGCAGAAGCCCTGGCTTAACAGCCTGCTGTGCAGTGTAGACCTGGGGGATCACAGAATGTACTAACCCATGATCACCGGGCTGGCAAATTCAGGGAGAATATTTTTTGCTCTTGTCTCCTAAGATCCTTACTGGGCAGATCTGCCTGCTTTCACCTTCTGCCAGGCTTCAGCCCTCGGCCTGAGGCTGCTGGATTTCCTGCAGAACTCCGTTATCCCAGACCTGCAAGTCATTGTGAGGAAGCCATTCTCTTAAATAGCAGTTAATCATGTCTCCTCTCATTTTGTCTCCACTAAAGAAATTTATCAAGATTTTTTTTTTAATGGGGAATAAGGACTATTCTTTTTTCCCCTTTAGAAAAAAGGAATCAGTAGCCATGTGAATATCAGAGCTATTTTATGCTTGTCTCTTTTAGAGGGGATCCATAAGCATCCCTTTTGTTAATAATCAAGAGCAGGTTATTTCAACTACTATTTGATAAGGACAAAAAATAATAAAATTATGCTTCAGCTCTGCCATGAGGTAGTTGCAGGTAGAGAGAAAAGGTTAAGGAGGGAGCAGGAGATTCGGGAGCTCCCCGGGGCACGGGGCATCCGGCCGAGCGGGCACCCGGAGCCCTGCTGCCTTTGGGAAGCTTGTGGCTGTCTAGAAATTTAAAACTCCTTTCTGTCCAGGAAGCAGATGTTTTTGCTTTCATTTTCCAAGTTTAGAGCTTATTTTTAGAATAAATGTTTATTTTCCCACAGAATTCAATTTACTTTTTTTAAACTGTCTTTTTGGTTATATAATATTTTAATGTATTTAGTGTTTAAATACTATTTAAATGTGAAATTATTGCAGAAAAATCGAAACTTATGAGATGGTCAAAAATGCGGAAAAAAATCACATATACTCTCTTGACCTGGAGACCACAGTTAATCTTTTAAGTCTTCTAAGTTTTTTTTCTTTTTTTTAGAAACAGAGTCTCACAATGTTGCCTTCAGTAGAGTGCTGTGGCGTCACAGCTCGCAGCAACCTCCAACTCCTGGGCTTAGACGATTCTTTTGCCTCAGGCTCCCAAGTAGCTGGGACTACAGGTACCTGCCACAACGCCCGGCTATTTTTTGTTGCATTTTGGCTGGGGCCAGGTTTGAACCCGCCACCCTCGGTACATGGGGCTGGTGCCCTACCCACTGAGCCAGAGGTGCTGCCCTAGTCTTCTAAGTTTTTAACAGGTATTCTCAGAATATTATTAGAAAAGAATGGAGACCGTACAGTGCATAGTATTTTTGTAGGTTGTTTTTTTCTTCGTATTGCATCTTGAATATGATCTTATGTCACTGACAGTATATCTGCAGCATAATTTTTCAAGGTCGTATATTATTCTTTGGTAGTTAGCTGATTTACTTTGCTAATCATTTACCAAATATTTCTCACCTATTTAATTCCTAGGAGAAAGTCTTAGAAATGGAATTGTTGGATCAAAGACTTTACATGTGTGTATTTTATATATACGGACAGATACACATTATTTTCCCTTGGTCAATAGAATTGCAAATCTCCTTTCTCCATCCCTATCAACAGCTAACATTGCAACTTTGTTAATTACATGGATGGAAACAGAAAATTCGCCTTTAACCTTCTAATTTCTAGTGAAGTTGAGCATTTTTGATGTTTGACGTTTATTGCCTTTTCTGAATTGCCTGCATATGTGTTTGCTCCATTTTCTAAAATCATGTTCATAATGGTTTTTTATTTTAACGTAGTTTTATTACATTAAACATATTTATACTCTGTCATATGGCACAGATTATCTCCCTCCCTATAGTTTTGTTTTAATTTTGTTTTATGGCCTTTTTTTTTTAAAATATAGAAGTCTAATATGTATTTTGTGATTTTAAGTCTGTCAGTTTATGGTTTGTGCTTCAATGTTATGTTTAGAAATACTTTTCTCAGACCCAAATAACATACATTTTCACTACTAGTTGTAATAATTACTATCAAATCTTTAAATGTCAATCATTAATTTTGGTATATGACATGAATTAGGTATAACTTTTTTTTAAATTAATTACCTTTTTTTAAATTGAATAGTTTAATTTATACCAACTGTATTGAAATATCATCATCATTATGTGCTAAAAGATTTTATCTACTAGTATTTATTCCTGGGATTTCTAGTTCATTCCCTTGATCTGTCTGTTGGTTCTGGCAAGACTTTGGGATGGGCTCAGCTGCCCAGTTGTGCAGTGGTGGGTTAACACTTGTGTGAAGATGCCATGCATTGGGTGGGGGTGGAGTCAGACTGAGCCCTGCATCTCAGCTTCAGCCAGAGCTATTCCTTGGGAATTAGAATCAATAGCCTTTGCCTAAGGATCTTGCTTTGTCTTAACTGCAGCTAAGCTCCAAATTGCTCCCTATGAAAGAAATATTTTCTTGACTGTGATTGTTTCTTTGTTCTTTCTTAGTATTATTTTATTTTATTTTTTTGAGACATAATCTCACTTTGTTTCCTGGGTAGAGTGCTGTGGCATCATAGCTCATATAGCAACCTCAAACTCTTGGGCTCAAGTGATTCTCTTGCCTCACCCTCCTGAGTAGCTGGGACTATAGGTGCCCGCCACAGTGCCCAGCTATTTTTATTTTTTATTTTTTTTTAGACAGAGCCTCAAGCTGTCACCCTGGATAGAGTGCTGTGGCATCACAGCTCACAGCAACCTCCAATTCTGGGCTCAAGCCCGTCTCCTGCCTCTGCCTCCCAAGTAGCTGGGACTACAGGCACCCGCCACAACGCCCGGCCATTTTTTGGTTGCTGCCATCATTTTTTGGTTTGGCGGGCCCAGGCTGGATTCGAACCCGCCAGCTCAGGTGTACGTGGCTGGCGCCTTAGCCTGTTGAGCCACAGGTGCTGAGCCATGCCCAGCTATTTTTAGAGATGGGGTCTTGCTCTCATTCAGGGTGGTCTCAAATTTCTGAACTCAGGTGATCCACTCTGCCTCCCAGAATGCAGCCATCATACCTGGCCTCTTAGTATTTTTTAAATGTATATATTAAAATGGGGGAAATTGACATCTTCCCATCTGGAAATAGGGTATGTTTATGCAAGTCTGTATGTAATCCTTAAAGGAGTTTTTGTCCACTTAGGACCTATACAGTTTTGCTGTTAATTTTAGATAATTTTCCATTATTGTTACTGTAGCTTCAGTGCTTAGAATCTTTTGTTAAGATACATTTTTTCCCATAGCTTCTGAGCCTTTTGGCTAAGATCAAGTGAAGTTGTATTTGGTCTTATTTTTTATTATTGGAATTTAGGAAAGTTACTGATTTTTTATATAATTAACTTAACAGTCATCTTCACAAACTATCTCATTACATTTAAATAGTTTTCTTTAAAAAAAAAAAAAAGGAGTGGATGGGATTTTCTAGGTAGATAATTATGTCTTCTACAAATAACAATTTTGTATCTTTCTCTCCAGAATTTTTTTTTTTTTGAGACAGAGCTTCAAGCTGTCACCCTGGATAGAGTGCTGTGGCATCACAGCTCATAGCAACCTCCAATTCCTGGGTTCAAGCGAGTCTCCTGCCTCCGCCTCCCAAGTAGCTGGGACTACAGGTGCCCGCCACAACGCCCGGCCATTTTTTGTTTTGGGTGCAGCCGTCATTGTTGTTTGGTGGGCTGGGGCTGGATTTGAACCCGCCAGTTCAGGTGTACGTGGCTGGCGCTTTAGCCCGTTGAGCCACAGGCGCCGAGCCGTCTCTCCAGAATTTTTACTTCCTTTGTTTTCTTATCTAATTGACTTGTCTAGGACTTAGAGAACAGTTTTGAACTACTGTAGCCAGGTAGTATGTGGGCATCTGTGTCTTCTCATTAATCACAATCAAAATGATGGCTGGTTTGAGAGTTTGATTTTTAAATTATGTTACATATTGCATACTTTTATTTTACTTTGAGTTTTCCTTTGCATCAGAGTTAAATTTGATTTGTTATTATGGCCTATACAGATAGTCATAATGTTTTTTTCCCCCTTTGATATATTAATATTTATGCAATAATTTATTCCCTAAATATTTATTGATTACTTAGTATGTTCCACACTGAGGGGACATCCAGGACAGTATCCCTAAAGCTTATGTTTTGGGTGCTTGAACCTCAATAGATTTTCTAGTATTGGGCTTTTCTTGTCTTCCTGCAATCCGTTTTGACTGTGGTTCATTTTTTTTTCCATACTACTTGATTTAATTTTTTATTGTTTTATTTAGGAAGCTGGCATTCAATATTCATAAGGAAAGCATTTGAATATTTTCTTTTGCTGTATCTGTCATGTTTTGATAGCAGTATAAAGTGAATTGATGAACTTCTTTCTTTTTGTATGGAATGAATGAGGTGGAGAATTGCTCTTTCTTTGAAGGTTGGAAAGAACTCTTGGGGACATTTTGTGGATGTAGTTCTTTGAAAGTTTTCCAAATTTCCTCAACAGTCATTGGGCTATTTGTATTTTCTATGTTCTCTTGAGTCACTTTGAATAACATTTATTTTACAAAATAAATAAAAATAGCATTCATCTTATTATGATTTTAAAGTTTAGTAGAATCTTTCTGAGTATATGATTGTATTTCCATTGTCATTTCTAATTTACATTCCTTTTTCTTTTTTCCTCTTGACTAGCTTTGCCCCAAAGGGTCTGTTGTCATTTAGATTTCTTTCTCATTAGTTCTTGATTAGTATTTTTTTTTCTAGTAAATATTGCTTTTTAATTTTATTATGTATTCTTTTTATTTTTGAGACACAGTCTCACTCTGTCACCCAGGCTAGAGTACAGTGGTGTCATCATAGCTCAGTGTAACTTCAAGTTCCTGGGCTCAAGTGCTCTTCCTGCATCAGCCTCCTAAGTAGCTGGGACTACAAGCATGAGCCACCACCCCTGGCTGATTCTCTATTTTTTGTAGAGATGGGGTCTCGCTCTTGCGTAGGCTGCTCTCCAAGTGTTAGCCTCAAGTAATCTTCCCACATCGTTCTCCCAAAGTGCTAGGATTACAGGCGTGAGCCTCTGCATTCAGCCAAAATTTGCTTTTTTAATCTTCAGATTCCTTCCTCTGATTTGCTTGGGTTCATTTTGTTCTTTTCCTAGTCTTTAGTCTTCTGTGTTGTTAGTCAAGATAGGTTAGGCTCTATCGTGATAACACATGAGCTCTGGCATCTCAGTGGTTTAACATAGCAGAAGTTTACTTTAAGTTCATGTGAAATCTGATGTGAGTCAGGGTGATGCCCTAGGATAGCTGTCCATCATGTGTGATTCTGGAATCTCCTGTATTCATCTTCCCCTCCAGGCACCGCCAAAGGTGGGGAGAGAGTATTGGAATGGCACACTGGCTCCAAAATGCCTGGGCCTGGAATTCACAAATGTCACTTCTGTTCATTTCATTGGCTAGGATGAGTCTTCCCTGGACGTGACAGGGGCTGGTGAACCTTTACCCCAGTTGAATCCCAGGAGTAGTCTCTCTCTCTCTCCCACTGTGCACTGCGCTTTAAACCCTGATTCCCTCTGCTGGTCCTTATCTTCCAGTGTCCAGGCTTGAGAATGTCAGTCTTTGTCTCCATCATAGATTCTCTTTGTCCTCCATAGTAATTAGATCCTTCAAAGAGGAGCATCGTGAAGACAGAGTTTTAGTTTTTAATTTTTTTTTTTAAGCCCATCATACAACAGGGGGAGGAATAGTGAAGAAATCAGAAATTCTCATACTACCATACTGGAACAGCACCTACTTTATGGGATTATTGCTGAGGTTAAGTGAGGTAATAAATATAACATCCTTAGCCTAAGCCCTGGTTATAAGAAGCACTCAATAAATGATAGCTATTACCACTGTCCCTTGCTGTGCTGAAAGTGGGTTTGACATGAAGCATTTGTTATGCTATATTTATATTCCTAAGTACCTGGAACTCACAAATGGACATGAATACCCGTTTGTCCTCTTTTCTTCTATCAGACCTAATTTTTCTGTATTTAACCAAGAGCATGACTGAAGGAAATACCTTGAGGTATCAGTAACTATAATGGTTTCACTCATTCAACCCACATTGTGACTACCAATTAGAGTACCCCTCAGGCTAGTGTAGGTTAAGCTGCTGTAACAAAAGGACCTAAATCTTGGCAGCTTACAGCACTTGCCAGCAGGGGTAGGAACAGCTCTTCTAGGACTTGGCTGCCGTAAGTTCATTGCCATACCTGCCTCTGTGACCGCAGATACAGGAAATGAGGACTCTGGCTCTTGCTATTTGTTCCAGAAATGCCACATCTACAATCAGTTCATTGGCCAGTGTGAATCGCGTGTCAACTCCCCACTCCAGACGGAGCTGGGAAACACAGTCCTGCCGTGGGTCTGGAAGAAGGAGAGCCACAGAAGCCCCCCTCTGTCACGATGGGCTGTGTACTTTATATGGGCACTATTTTAATTCACTCACTGTAGCATCTGTGTGAATTGAGTGCTATTTGCAGCCCCATTTCACAGATAGGGAAATGGATCCTGAGAGGGGCAGAGCCATGTTTGAACTGGGTCCTAAGTAAGTCAGTCGTGGGCAGATGCCTCCCTGGCTCTGCCCTCCCAGACCCTGTTATCTCTGCAGCCTCAGGGCCCCTCTCTTTACTTCAGTTTAGGTGGTTTCAGAAATGCTAATTAGCTGTGGGTGACTTGAATAAAAATAAAAATGTCACATTCATTTAAGATAATTGAGTATCTTGTGTGTACCCTTAACCACAAGGAGCATAAAATGAAATTTCTGCCAACAGAATACTTTTTACTTTGTTTCCTTATTGCAATTTCAGAGAAAGGGTAAGAGAAAGTTCTTTCCAGTGAGCTGTGTGCTCTGTGTTGAAAGATAGCAGTTTCTATATCTGCAAAAGCCCTTAAGGACTCCTATGTAACAGACTTAGTCCAACCAGGACCAGAAAAGGGACAGCCTAAGAAAGGAACGTGGAAGCAGACCGAGCTTTTTGTGTTCAGAATCTCATGCACACTGTCTCCTTTGCAAACACGTGTGCGTACAGGCTTGGTTTTGGAAGATGCTGTTTTTTAAAGCATATCCTGTGACATTTGTGCAGTACTATGCAGACCCTCCTGATGAATCCTCACGACAACTCAGAGTAGGGTCCAGTGTTTCCCCCGTTTTCTACTCAGGTCTCAGGGCAGGTGAGTGGTTGGGCAGTTGGTGAGGGAAGCCTCCGGGATTTGCTTCCAACATTGATAAACCTCCTCCATGTATCCTCTAATGATTCTGCCGTAGTGTCAAAAAGCATAAAAAATTAAAACTCTAATGTTGAGGGAATGATTAAGTAAATTCTGGTATATTTACATACTTGTAACTATTACAGTGTTTTTCTAACATTCAAAACATGTCTCAGGGCTGAGAGAAATGTTTCAGATAGGAAAACAGACTTGGCAGGTGCAGACAGAGTTAAGATTGCACAGTATTTTTAAAAATGCACAGAAAAGACTGGAAGGAAATCAGGAAAGAATATAGGTTAAACATTCCACGTTTATCTCTAGGAAGGATTATGAGTGATTCTATTACTGCTGCTTGTACTTTTAATGTACAAATTCCTTAAAATAAACATGTATTTTATTACAGAACAAAAAAAAAAAAAAAAAGACGCTCCCAGGACTCACAAGTGGGCAATTGTAGTTAGAGTTTCTCATAATGATATTTTAACTCTGGGGCCTTTGAAGGTCTAAATTCAAATGTGTTTCAAGTTTTCTCGGGCTTTGGTTTCAAACAGGGGAAACCTCTTATCTTCCATGTTCCGGGAAGAACATGACGTCAGATCTTGTTTTATAAAATAAAATCATCTGCTATTAAGAAATGATATGCTGGTAGCCTTTTGGGTCATCGCTACTAATTTTAAAGACATAATACTTTGAAACCTGGTCTGCGTCATATGTAGCTGGAGACTAGTGGTTCTCCCATGGTCGTGAAGATTCTTTGGTTGCACTAGCAGAAATAGACTCTGGCTAATTTTAGCAAAAAAAAAAAAAAAGTTTGGGGAACGGCAGTGGGGGTGGCTCACAGAATCAAAGGAGAGCTGGACAGTGCTTCCTGGGAGTGACCACAGTGTGTCCCTCTCTGCAGGCGGTCAGGACAGCCTCTTCAGAGGCCACCAGCACCAGAGTAGCCTCCCATTTGTTTTCTGTTATTGGGTCACTCAAGCAATTCACAGCTGACAGCCTAATTGGTTGAGTTTGGTCATCCCTTAGGGGCCTTGGGAGGAGAGGACGTTCTCATGATTGACAGTCCACAAAGAGAGCAGTTGGGGGAGAGGCAGTTTGCAAAAGGAAAATCAGAGGCTCTTGCCCAAGGGACAGAGAAGGGATGAAGCTCTTCTGCGTTTCCAGAGGTTGCCCAGGCTCTCTAATTAGAAGCCTTCAAGACCCCACCTTGATGACTTCACCAGGCTTCTACTGATTCAGCATGTGTCCTTTGCCATTTTTCAGCCCTTGTAGATCCAACTACTTACTATGAATTTATCCCTGAATTGGATTTCATCTATTTCTTTTTTTAAATTTCTGTATCTTAATTAGAATTTGTGTCTGTAGCCTGGCCTATAAGCAGGGACCCCCTTCCTTGTATTCTTGCCTTATCTCTTCTTGCTGACTTCCTGTAACACGGGCCAGACTATATTTTTGAATACATGCATTCAAGAATGTTATTTTCCTTCTTTATCAAGTTTTTTCCCTGTGTGTGTGGAGAATTCTAGGGTTATGGGAAATGTTGCATAACATAAATTTATCTTAGAAATTTACAATCCATATTTGTATTTAAAATTCTAAGAACTTCTGCAATAAAGAAAATTGGTAACCATTTGTATCTTTTGGATAGCTTTCGGTTATGATAACAGATGTCGTGATACAAAGTGGCTTAAACAACGAGGAAACTATTTCAGATGACAGGGCGTCCTAAGACAGGGAGAGTCCAGGTGCCTCATGACCAGGGCATCTGCTTTCTTCAAGATAAAAACACAGGTGTTTGCAGCAACTAAGGCCATTTGCTTCCATGTTTACAAACCAGATTCAAGGGAGAGAGGAGCAGACCAGATGGTCCCCATCGTGGGATGAGAACCCTTTCCTCTACTCTCAGCCAGTTTATTTCACATGTTTATTATTGACTTTTTTTTTTTGGAGACAGAGTCTCACTATGTTGCCCTGGGTAGAGTGCCGCAGTGTCACAGCTCCCAGCAACGTCAAATTCTTGAGTTTAAGTGATTCTCTTGCCTCAGCCTCCCAAGTAGCTGGGACTACAGGTGCCTGCCACAACACCTGGCTATTTTATTTCTTTTTTTTTTTGTTAATGTTGTCATTGTTGTTTAGCAGGGCTGGGCTGGGTTCCAAACCGCTACTCCCCCCACCTCGCCCCCGACCTTGTACATGGCCGGCACCCTAACCACGGAGCTACAGGTGCCGAGCCAATTTATTATTGACTTTTAACACTAGCTGGAGGGAGGGGTTGTGGTGGACTGATTTGGCCCAAGAAGGCAGGGTGACAGTGACTGGCTCAGATCCATCAAGCCCCATTCTGGAGCGGGAGGAACCCTTCCTCCATGTCGGGAGACCTTCGTGACAGAGTCAGAGTTCTGCTGGGAAGGAGGAGGAGGAAAGCGTTCTAGGAAACAGCCAGCGCTATCCACCGTGGCTTGCTGTAGCCCAGCATGCTGAGTGTGAAAACCGTTTCTCATGGGACACCCTTTTTTTTCTTTTATTTGAGATTAATATGAGGGCACGAATGATTAGGTTCCAGTGTTTGCATTTGTCAGGTGAGGTCCCTGTGGTAGCTGTCCCCTTCATGCAGGAGTTGTGCCACGTATCCTCACGTTGTCCCCATTAGGTGAGCGCTCCCCAATCCCCTTCCCTCCTCCTATTACACCGTTTGCCTCCTGCCCCCAGTTAAGTTCTTCCCTTGTGTGGGCATGTGTTAGTTCATCTACTGGCGTCATAGTAGTATTGAGTACATTGGGTACTTGCTTCTCCAGTCTTATGATACTTTACTAAAGAAAAGAAAATCTTTTCTCCAGATGTACCCCAGTTAATACAAAAGACGTAAAGTCTCCATCTCTTTTTATGGCTTGAATAGTATTTCATGGTATACAGGTTGATGGGCACTTGGATAACTGTTTTTTTAAAGCTAGAGTTTGCAAAATGTATCCTGGGGAATGCTAGTCAGTGAAGTCCCAACATTCTTTGATGTTCAATATTTTCACCTCCAGCCAGGCTGCTGCCTGTCCTTACTATTTATACAAACTGTTCTTCTGCATTCTGGAGTGCTGGTTTCCACTGCTGTGTAAGACGTGCTGTAATGCATTCTAGTTAGAGTTCTGCACACATCTGTCTCTTCTCCTGGTCTGTAAAGCTTCAGGACAGTGTCTGGGATGTAGAAGTCAAGCACTGTTTGGAAGCCGGGGCACAGTGGCTCATGCCTATAACTCCAGCACTTCAGAATGCTAAAGCTGGAGGATTGCTTAAGGGCAAGAGTTCAGGACCACACTCGGCAACATCATGAGACCATGTCTCTCTCTCTTTTTTTTTTTGAGACAGAGTCTCACTTTGTCGCCCTCAGTAGAGTGCTGTGGCATCATTACTCACAGCAATCTGAAACTCTTGGGCTCAAGAGATCCTCTTGCCTCAGCCTCCCAAGTAGCTGGGACTTCAGGCACTTGCCACAACACCCAGCTATTTTTAGAGACGATGTCGATCTTTGGTTCAGGCTGGTCTCAAACTCATGAGCTCAAGCAATCCACCTGCCTCGGCCACCGAGAGTGCTAGGGTTACAGGCATGAGCCACCCCTCCTGGCCGAGACCCTGTCTCTTAAAAAACAAAAAAAGAATTACTCTCAGCTATTTGGGAGGCCGAGGCAGGAGGACTGAAGAGTTTGAGCTATGATCATACCACCACACTCCAGTCTGGGAGAGAAAGCGAGATCTGTATCTCTTAAAAATAAATAAAAATTTTAAAAAGAATTGTCAAATTCATCCTCAGAGTTCAGTTCCGACATGCTCCTTCTAGCTGTTGGTCCTTTGTGCATCCACAGCGCTGTCTTCTTTGCTCACACCTCTTATTTCATCCTGCCTGGACTGCTAGCTGCTGTCCGTTGTGTTTTCCTCACTGGACTGGATGCTGTGTGTGTGCGGGGACCAGGCCTTCCTCTGGATGCTGTGTGTGTGTGGGGACCAGACCTTCCTCTGGATGCTGTGTGTCTATGGGGACCAGGCCTTCCTCTGGATGCTGTGTGTCTATGGGGACCAGACCTTCCTCAGGATGCTGTGCGTGTGCGGGGCCCAGGCCTTCCTCTGGATGCTGTGTGTGTGTGGGGACCAGGCCTTCCTCTGGATGCCGTGTGTGTGCGGGGACCAGGCCTTCCTCTGGATGCTGTGTGTGTGGGGACCAGGCCTTCCTCTGGATGCCGTGTGTCTATGGGGACCAGGCCTTCCTCTGGATGCTGTGTGTATGTGGGGATCAGGCCTTCCTCTGGATGCTGTGTGTGTGCGGGGACCAGGCCTTCCTCTGGATGCCGTGTGTCTATGGGGACCAGGCCTTCCTCTGGATGCTGTGTGTCTATGGGGCCCAGGCCTTCCTCAGGATGCTGTGTGTGTGTGGGGACCAGGCCTTCCTCTGGATGCTGTGTGTGTGGGGACCAGGCCTTCCTCTGGATGCTGTGTGTCTATGGGGACCAGGCCTTCCTCTGGATGCTGTGTGTGTGCGGGGCCCAGGCCTTCCTCTGGATGCTGTGCGTGTGCGGGGCCCAGGCCTTCCTCTGGATGCTGTGTGTCTATGGGGACCAGGCCTTCCTCTGGATGCTGTGCGTGTGCGGGGCCCAGGCCTTCCTCAGCTCTGTGTCCCATGTTGTCCACTGTACTTTGTCAATAGGGCTGAGTTCTTATCAGGAGTGTGGAGTTGGGGCTGTGTGTGCTGCTGTGAAGGATGTCAAAGATGGGTTTTCTCTGGCCCCTCCGTGGAGGTTTCCCATATGTGTCTGTTGGTTTATAATCATGCCTCATGATCTCTTAGATTTTCCTATACTAGCAGAGACCTGACATGGCTTTAGATTTACCAAATCACTAGTTCCTAGTATATTGCCATCACCTCCAAAGTCTGCTTCTCCAGTGTGGAGCCATACCTTTGCCATTACAGAGTCAAGTAGGTCAAGAGCAATGTGCCGGCTGTGGTGGTGTGTTGGGTGCAAAGGTCATTCATTAAACAGGTGTTTCTTGACCTCTGACTTTCCCAGGTTGGGTCCCTGGACAGCAGATGCTGAGAGTGATGTGCTGAACGTTATTGGGGCATGCTTTTAGCATCAGTACCTGGGGAAGGGGGGAAGGAAGCAGAGTAGATGGAGGGAGTTGAGCTGTGACGCAGTCTCCATGAAGGGCTTAGCTGGGTCCATGGTGGGGGTGAGTGCAGTGACGTCCTGAGTTTGGGAGAAGGGGCTGAGCCTTTACTTCTCTGAACTGAAAAGTCACTGCATGTGGGCTTCACATTGCATGTGACATTGTGGCAGAGGCAATGTCAAAGGGGCAGATGGCCGATGGTGGTCGTGAGGCAGCAATCCGAGCAGGTAGGAGTATGTCCTTCATCCCTGAAGGGGAACCTGGTGCCAGGTCCTCTGTTAGAAGGATGCAGATGGGCAGCAAAATGGTTAAACAAGCCATTTCCATAGAGCTGCGATCTCTATGCTGGAGGAAGTGTTCATGGTGTGTTGAGAACATTTTTGGGTTTTGCTGGAGAAAGTCACGAGAGCTGAGACCTAAGGGGTGAGGCATTGTTAGCTGGCTGAAGAAAGCGGAAATTGCATGTGTGATTGCCGAGGGATGTAGATGTGGTTTTTTTCAAGGAAGTAAAATCCATTCTCTATGCTTGGAATATCACTGAGTGTTGCAATAAGGCTTGTAAATAGGATGCCCATCTCATTTATCATCCACCACGATATTTCTGACATTACATAACTAATGATGCTAGGGCAGCAGGCAAAAGCCTAGACAATTGGTGTGGTCACTCTGCTTATAGATTGGATTCTATTGCAAGGACCAGTGATAAATTACTGCGTGGCCACTTGACCTTGGGTTATGAGGGTGGATTCTGATGTCACATTCTTACCATGAATTTTTTTGGCTCCCTGGTTAACTAGTTGTAAAATCTTGGACAAGTCACTTAGGGTTTATAAACTTCCATTTTCTTATCTTCAAAATGAGGAGTACAGTAATTCTTATCATATGTTAAAAGATAAACTTAGGTGCATTTAAATTCTAATGAGTTTATATGAACATTAGTGGTTGACAAATCAGGCAGGTCCGGACCACCCTGATAGGGTGCTGGGGGGAAGCTCTCAGAAGGTGTCTGTGGAAGCCAAACAGAAAGTATTTGATTAGTTGAGGTGGAAAGTCCCTGGTTAGAGGTTAGTTGGCTTTTTCTTGATTGTAAAGTCACTAGTTAGGGATTAGTTGGTGGTTTCAGATTGGTTAAGCTTAAGTTTCACTTTACAATTTATGTCAGGTTGAGTTTCAGTTTCTTATGTAGGAACCTAGGGAGCTGGCATCATCTTAGACCAATTAATTTTATTGACGCTTACTTTACAAGAATTAATACACATTAAGTACTTAACTTAGTTCCTGGGACAAAGTGAATCCTCAGTGAGCGTGAGCTGCATGCTGCTGTTTTATGTGGGGACAGCAAGGTCAGACTTGGATTGTAGAGAGACCACGCCAGGTGCAGAGGGGAGAGCATGGGTGCCAGAGAGATGAGGCAGGATGGATGCTGTTAACCAGGAGACTAGTTAGGTGGTCCAAGTGAAGATGATGGTCAGCTGGATCAGATATGTGGCCATGGGCAGAGCCATGGACAGGTGCTAGAGATGAAGGTGCTGAAGCAGGGGCCTTGGTGGGACTTGAGGGCACAGCAGGATGGGCAAGGGTGGGTGGGTGCTTGTGCCAGTCCTTGAGAAAGAGCCCATGAGAAATGCCAGTGGGAACAAGGTGGAGTCAATCAGGCTGGGCCCAACATGACACAGCTGGTCTGGTCAGTTTAGGGCAGTGTTTTTCAATCTTTTTTATCTCATGGCACACTTGACTCTATAGTTAAACTTCCATGGCACACTTAAATTATGTTGATCAACAAAGGAGTAAAAACTGAGCAAGAGTAAGACCTCATCTTTACTAAAAATAAAAAAATTAGCCAGGCATTGTGGCGGGCACCTGTAGTCCCAGCTACTTAGGAGGCTGAGGCAAGAGAATCTCTTAAGGCCAAGAGTTTGAGGTTGCTGTGAGCTGTGATGCCAGGGCGAGAGAGTGAGACTGTCTCTCCAAAAAAAAGTAAAAAAATAAGAAGATACTGCGCTGTGAACTTCTTTCAAAAATAATTTAATTAATGATCTTTAAACATTTGCACGGCCCACCAGTTGAAAATCACTGGGTTAGGTCCTAGGTGACCTTTTCCCATGCCTTCCATGCTTGTTCTTTGTAAATTTAGCTTTAACCTAAAAGTGTGTATCTTGAGTAGTTTAAGGTGATTGATTTAGGAGACTGACTTTTGAATTGGAAATGTTGTTTTGGTCATGGGTTATGCTAATTTTGTTTATTATGGGTCATGGGTTATGCTGATTGTTTAAGATAAGGGTTAATTATTGTTGTTTCAGATAAGGGTTAGCACAGTTTTTGCTTTGAACTTTTATGTATAAAACTGGTTTTGGAAGTGGAAGGGCAGAGAGACTGTTGGTGTCATAGAATAGTGTGGGAACAGACATGTCTTCCTCTTTGCCCTTGGAGTTGGGAGCGATCCTTGGAGTTCCTTGGCTAATGGGCACAGCTTTCCCTCTCTGCCCCCGTCATCCCGTGGTCTGTGTCTGTCTCTGTCTCTGTGTCTCATCTCCTTTTTTAGAAGGACACCCGTCATACTGGATTGAGGGTCCACCCTTCTCCAATACAACCTCTTAAATAATCTGTCCCGACCCTCTTTCCAACTGCAGTCACATTCTGAGGCTCCTGTGGTTGGGATTCCATATTTTCAGGGAACACAGTTCAACCTGAGAGGTCAAAGACCAAAAATAATTATTCTAAGACTTGAAATGAAAAGAAAACAGAATCCAGGTTCTGTGTGGGCAATAGTGGCCTTTATTTCCACCCCAGTGAGAGTGAGCTGAGTTCAAGAAGGAAGTCAGCACGTGGGTATGAGTGGATGGGGGTTTTAAAGGTCAGAAGGGTGCAGGTTGGTACATTTCCTTTCCTGGTGTGACATCTGTTGAAAGGGTGGGGGTTGGCCCATTCACCCTTCCTAGGTGGGACATCCAATTTCAGTGGGTTGATTCCATATGGGTGGGTCCCTCCACTTGACTCTATCACAACCTACACCACCTGAGAAGCACACATTTCTTATTCAACAAATGGTATTTTTTTCTGCCTGCTCTATGCCCAGCTCTCGGTGCTGGCAGTGGTGGGGCCCTGTGGCCAGCAGAGATGAGTAAGTCTGATAGTCTTGCCTTACAGGGACTTATATTCTAGGGGGAAAAACAAGCCCTAAACCCTTGGCAGCTATTTGAGGCTGGTTTTTACTTTACCCTAAGATGATGGGTTATGCTACAATATTCGGAAGACAGGACAATCACGTATGGCTTTAGTGACCACGAAGGACTCAAGGCACGAAAGGTGATTTCATTTGGACTTCGGAAGCACACATGGGGTATTTGACAGATGGAGATGAGGGAAAGATAGAATTGCAGATTTAAGACAGCAAAATGCACTCCAGAAAGGGAGGCCTATTAGTCTAAGGCGGGAATGTGCATAGAATTTATTCCTCAAAAAATTACTAACTCACAAAATAGATTATGTGACATCCATGGACGGAACGTTACCTGAATCAGATGCACACGCACCAGCTGTATCTGTCTCTAGGGGACACTGATGGGAGAAGAGGGCAAAATGCAGCACACCGTGTGGAGGGTTTGACCTAATTTCTGTGGAGTGCATGGGGGGTGAACGGGCTTCCGAACACATGCAGTTGACGTGTTTATAAATGCATAGAGTCTCTGGAAGAATGTAAAATCCTGCCTGCAGTGTCCGGGCAGACTGGGAACAGGGAGCAGGAGATTGCATATGCAAGCTAGTTGCAACTCATTTTTTAAAACACATTACCATTCTAACTGCCCTTGTACATTTTAAAAGACCTAATTTCTCTTAACAAAAGCTCCTGACTTAAAAAAATCACTGTCATACTCTGTAAAAGTCTATTTATCTGAAATATTCGAATTATTGATCCAGTCGCTGGACCATGGCAGGTCCCAGGGCTGGTTGGACCCCCACGTACCCGGAGTTCCATACCTCACATCCTTGGCTGCGGCATCCAGGCCAGTGACCCCGGAGCTGCTGTGCGCCGTCCTGCCCGCACCATATCTCATGTTGTGAGTTTGCTTTGCATGCTGTGGGGAGCAGCAGAAGTAGTCATTCACAATTCAGCAAGCACAAATGAAGGTCAAAGGCAGGTAGGTCACCTGCCACCAACCAGGACCCACTTGCAGGCCGGTTATTCCCAGATTGTCCCAGGGAGGCGTTTCTCCTAGCCCGTGGAGAGTACCGTGCGGAGCTGGGATGCGCTCACTCCTGCTACTTACCATGGTGGCTTACTAGTTCCTTGGAGTCAGATTTTAACATTTTTTCTTAAAAATTCAGAAGAACAGTTTAATTGCTATCTTCTCTATTAGGGTTATCTGTTATGTTCTGTCTTTTTATTCCTGGCTAAAAGCTTAATTGTCTACAGTAGAATTTATCAGGCTTTCTTAATCAATGTCCTTTTCTAATAGCCCTAAAATGTATATGCTCTTCTCATTGGGGTCTCTCAGGTTCTGACTCATCCTCCCTTGTGGGGTGAGGAGGGTGCCAAATCACATACCCACGCATGGCCTTGTGCATACAGCTCCCAAGCTTGTTGTTAGGACTTTTCTACACCTTTTGCTGATACAGATTAATTCCTCCTTGAATTGAGGTCAAAATGAAAGATAAGGAGGCTCACATATAAATATGAACAAATGTATGTATGGATGTGCATGTGTGTCTGTGCTGTGCACGGATATGAGCACACACGCAAGCTCAGATATGCCCTCACGTAGACACAGGGCAGGTGTTTTCAGTGGTTTTAATTCTCCACGTTACCTGCACACTCTGAGGTACCCCTCTTGTTTTTCCCTGCTCCTCCTTATCTTCTACTCTCTCCTTATTTTACTTTTGATTTTTTCTTTCTCCGTACCTTTTAACAAAAGTCTCCTTTGCTTCTCACACATCTTACGCAACTACCTCTCAGGGTCAGGTCATTGTGAGGCAACCATTCAACTTCCTCCCCTGCTCCCCACACCCTGTCCCACCCCTCACAGGTATGGAACTCTGTATGGAGTTGAAACACATTCTTGTAAGTGAAGTGTCACAAGAATGGAAAAGCAAGTATCCAATGCACTCAATACTAATAGGAAGCCAGTAGACGATCTAATACACGCCCACATAGGAGGAAAAATCATTTCGATTCAAGTTGGGGAGGGAGGATTGATGTGCTTCCCCCAAATGGGCACAATGTAGGGGTGTATGGCACACCTTTTGGGTGTGAGACATAACTACAAGAGGGGCTCTACCTAACAAATTCAAATATTGTAACTTGGTTGTTTGTACCCTCACTTTAACCTGAAATAAAAATAAAAAAGAAGAAACTTTGGTGAAATCTCCATTCAAAACCTTCCCCCGCCTGCCTTTACCTCCATTCTCTCCTGGCTTTGCGTGAGTACAAAAGATGCTATTGCAGGTCATTCTTTGGACTTTCAAAAAGATTATGGTCCTGTCTTTCTTGATTCTCCTGATTCTCCTGGGAGAGGAGGGAGGAGAAGTGGCATCCCTTGAAATTATCCTGTAGTAGGTACTGAGGATGTGCAGTCTAGGCTGGGTGCGGTGGCTCACAGGAGGCCACTGTGGGAGTGGCTGAGGTAGGTGGATTGCTTGAGTTCAGGAGTTCAAGGGCAGCCTGAGCAAGAGCAAGACCCTGTCTCTACTAAAAAATAGAAAAATTAGCTAGATGTGGTGGTGGGTGTCTATAGTCCCGGCTATGGAAGTCTGAGGCAGAAGGATCACTTGAGTGTACAAGTTTGAGGATGCTGTGAGCTATGATGATGCCACTGCACTTTAGCCAGGACCAAAGAGCAAGACCCCATCTCAGCAAAGAAGGAAATGGGTTCTACTTTGGAGAAGTATATGGAAGGTCAGATGTTGGGAAAGTGAGCTGTGGAGAGTTGAGCACAGGGGTTGAGATGTGGTGGGCTAGGCAGTGGGGGTTACTGAAGGCGATTGAAAGGTGGAGTGAGGTTCGAGGCATTGTTGTTTTGGAACGTGCCTTAGCTACAGTATACAGGGTGGGCTGAGAATGGGGAGCCTAGAATGGAGGAAGTCAACAACAAAGAAGGCAAACAGAAGGAAGATCTGGTTGAGCCTCTGGAGTTTTAGGCAGGCACATTTGGGTGAGGTGAGGAATGTTCCTCAGCGTTCTTCTTTTGTTCATCCTGAAGCTTTGGGCTTGAGCATGGAAAGCGACCTTCCCTAGCTGAGAAGGTCTAAAAGTAAACCTACAGCCCTGTGCTAAAACTGCCATACAAGCTTTTAGGAGGAAGCTTTTACATTGAATAGAAGCTGACAAGGGCATATATACATAGGAGGGTAGGAATATGATGTACAAGGTCAGACAATAAAGTTCAAGAACTCCTCCTAGAAAAAGTGGTACAAACCTCATTGCCAAATATCGCTGTGGTTGCCTTGGAAGTTCTCCCCTTGGGAAGCTGGGCACCAATACCAGTGCCTAGTCCACTCTTCAAAGTAATTTTGAAATTTTGTTTCCGGAATGGCTGTCGTTGTATGAGGTCTGACAATTAAGTTCGTGAACTCATCCTAGAAAATGTGCTTTGAAGGGTAGTTGAGGTGCTGGCATTGGTGTGTAGCTTCCCAAGGTGCTTCCATCCTTTGAAGGCGACTGTAGTGATATTCATTAAGGAGGTATGGAGCACTTTTTCTAGGATGAGTTCATGAACTTAATTGTCCTACATCATATTAATACCTATCCTTATAAGGATAATTCATAAACAAAAGTTCTTGAGTATGATAAAAAAAGTATGAAAACTGTAAAGAAGCCTTAAACTGTCATTTTTATAAATGATTGTCTATATAGAAAACTTCCAACCCTCTGCGAGTGAGTTGTTTGAATTATTAAGACTTTACCAAGTTTGCTCTATTTCAAAGAAAGATTGAGTGGATATATTAATATGAGATGCAATACATTTCAGGCCAAGGAAAATTGCAGGGATAAAAAAGATATTACATAGGGCGGTGCCTGTAGCTCAGTGGGTAGGGCACTGGCCACATATACCGAGGCTGGCGGGTTGGAATCCAGCCCGGTCCAGCTAAACAACAATGACAACTGCAACAAAAAAATATCCAGGCGTTGTGGTGGGCACCTGTAGTCCCAGCTACTTGGGACGCTGAGGCAAGAGAATCGCTTAAGCCCAAGAGTTTGAGGTTGCTGTGAGCTGCGATGCCATGGCACTCTACCCAGGGCAACAGCTTGAGACTCTGTCTCAAAAAAAAAAAAAAAAAAAGACATTACATAGTGATAAGAGGTTCAGTCTACCAAAAAGCATAATAATCTTACATGTATGTGCATCTGGGAACAGAGGTTCAGATTCACAAAGGAAAAGTGGTGGAACTAAAGGGGGAAGTAGACTAGTCCCCGGTACTAGATGAGGACTTTGACACCCCTCTTTTAGTTACTGGTAGAATTATTAAACAGAAAATCAGCCAGGCCATGGAAGACCTGATGTCACCATAAACCAATGGGATCGAATTGATATTTATTAACCCAAAAATAAGTGTACAACATACAGAAGATACATATTCTTTCCAGCACTCATGAAACATTCACCTAGGTTGACTATGTTCTCCGTCATAAAATAAATCTTAGCAAATTAAAAAAATTGAAAGCATACAAAGTTATTTCAAAGTTTAGAAGTCAATAATAGAAAAAAAAACCCTAGAAAACCCCAAGTATTAAATAATATACTGATAAATAAATATTCCATAGGACAAAGAGGAAATTTAATGGGAAATTAAAAAATGTTTTGAACTGAATGAAAATAAAAATATATCCAAATTTGTGGGATGCATCCAAAGCTAACAGGGAATTTAATTGCCTCAAATGCTTTGGAAAAGAATAGTCTCAAATCATTAATGTAGGCTTCCACCTTAAGAAAATAGAAAAAGAAGAACAAAATATACACACCAAGCCTGTTAAGTGGCAAAAAAAAAAAAAAAAAAAAAATAACAATTTAAACAAAAGAACAAAAATAGTCCAAAATAAAGCAAAATGAAAGAAGTAATAAAGAGATGAGTGGAGATCATTGAAATAGAAAACAGAAAAAAATTAGAATAAATGAAAGTAAAAGCTGATGTTCTGAAAAGATCAATAAAGTTGGTCCAGCCAGACTAAGGAAAAATATAAGAGAAGACACATTATATTATATATTGTCCAGAGCATTTACTTCCAGGTTTAAGTAAAATTAAGCTAAAATTTACTTTTAGGTTATGATCTGGGGAATGCATTTGATAAACTGTTGTTGAGTTTGTCCTGTGTGCCTGGCACTATTGTGGAAATACCAGAATGCTTGAGAGGAATCCGTCCTTAGGTCTCACGTGGACTAATGAGAGAGATGGACCATATATTAATAGTAAATGTGGGTGGCACCTGTGGCTCAAGGAGTAGAGCACTGGCCCCATATACCAGAGGTGGCAGGTTCAAACCTGGCCCCAGCCAAAAACTGAAAAAAAAAAAAAAATAGTAAATGTGTATTCTCACATAGCACATGGGTACCTTCTCTGAGACGTTGTACAGTGTGATGAATCAGGTGATTGCAGGTTTTTCAAGACAGGATAGAATTAAATGATCTTGGAAAAGAAGATTGAATGATAGAGGTTTTATGCTATCCCACTGTAGTAGTTATAGAAGACATGGGAATGTATGAATCTGGGAACAGGAATTTTGTTTTCTTCACTTGTGACGTTCAGAGGCTCTGAAGGCTGTATCTTATGCCCTTGAGAGGACAGAGTGTGTCTTGGCTTTATGGAAGAGAAGTCATGAAGGTTTGAACTGTGGTTAACTTCACATCTTCATGCTTTTTCAAAGGTGCCCATTAGATTTTAGTTTGGGAAGATGCTTGACATTGAAGACAATCTCACAAATTTGGAGGATTCAGGATCCATTTGAACATTAGTAGAGGTGGCGTTGTATGTTAACAGCAGGCAAGGGCCAAATCTGACTCGGAACAGGACAGTTGTGCAGCTCAGCAAAGATTAAAGACAGACCAAAATTAGGCACGGTGACCAGGAAGAGCTGTGATGTCTTCAAGTGTTTCCTTTTACCTGGATATCACCGACAGATACCGGCATTCACAGTGCAACTAACGTTTTGAGTTTGGATCATTTTGTTTGGTTGGTTTTTGTTCATAAAAGATGAATTCCCACTGTGCCTTGAGCTTTGTACTTTGCATGGCTTACATATGCAGCCATCTCGGCCTTAATATCCTTAAGGCAAACAAAATTCATTTCCTTGTACATGATGCAATGTTAGAAAACCAGTATTGTTTATGAATTGCAGGAGTTGAACACACAACATTGGTGGGGCAAATAGCTTTCCCTGGCCTACCGGGAACTAGAGACTTCCAACTAGAGATCCAGTGCATCGCAGTGGAAGTCTGAACACTGATCTCAAGCTTTGCTCTCAAAACACCGACTAGAGAAAATAGCAAAAGCAAAAAGATAAGAAGCAGAGCACCATCCTTCTTTCCTTTAGGATGTTTGCTAAGCAACCTTTTTGATTTCACTTTCACAGTGTAACTAGGGAAAGGTAAGTAGCCTAGTTATTACATTGTTTTGGACTGGCATCTTCCACGATTATCCCAATAGTACCAACAGCATATTTATAAAACACATTGCCAACTTATATGTAAAGACCTGTGTGTGGGTCCGGGTGCTGGGCTGGCCTTGGATTTCATTGGCCCTAGGTGCCAGTTTCAGCTGATTGATATGTAAAAGTAGACAGGGTTGGAGCCAGGATTTGACCAGGAGGGGCTTGAATAAATCAGAGGTCAGTAAACATTTTTGTTTAGGGCCAGACAGTAAATATTTTAGGCTTTGTAGAAACGACTCTGCTGTTACAGTATTAAAATAGTCATAGACAATGCATAAATGACTAATCATTGCTGTGTTCCAGTGAAACAAGTTATAGAAAGGTATTTGAGCTTCGTGTAATTTTCACGTTACGAAATATTATTCCTTTCATTGTTTTTTCAATTAAAAAATGTACACATTATTCTTACCTTGGGGTCTGTACAAATCCAGGTGATGGGCTAGATGTAGCCTGCAGGCCATAGTTTGTGGACATCTGTGATAGACCTACAATAGATGGTCATTGGCTGCCCTTGGCTTGGGAGGAAACCTGGTGGCATTTGTGTTGTTTACCTGAATTAAATCTCTGATGTCGGCTGGGCGTGTTGGCTCACGCCTGTAATCCCAGCCCTTGGGAGACCAAGACAGGTGGATTGCCTGAATGCACAGGTTCGAGACCAGCCTGAGCCAGAACGAGATCTTGTCTCTAAAAATAGCTGAGCATTATGGTGGGTGCCTGTAGCCCAGGTACTTTGGAGGCAGAGGGAAGAGAATCACTTATGCTCAGGAGTTTGAGGTTGCTGTAAGCTATGACATCACGGCACTCTACCAAGGGTGACAAAGTGAGACTCTGTCTCAAACAAAACAAAACAAAGCAAAAAAACTCAAATGTGTCGGAGAGTTCAGTGCCAAGAGGTCTATGAAGCATAAGTAAGGCCATACTCTATTTAATAAATCATTGCTGTTAATAATTTACAGAAATGAACCAAAGTCTAGAATGCAAGCCATTTGCAAATGGGCATACCATTATCTCATTGCTTCAGACCTTAGTAAAAGTGATGAGTGCTTAACAAAGACAGTTGTGTGCAGCAACAAGGCCAGGAAGACGATATGGTGCCTGATGAAATATTGGTTCTCCTGGCTGCCCTCCTTGGCTAGTTTCTCTACACCGTCCTCCTCCTCTATCCAAGATAGGCATCTCCGCCTCTGAGGCTGAACTTGGGTAATTAGATACTGTCTGTAAAGGGGGCAGTTGTTCTGCCTACCCAAGTTGACCTCAAAGCCAACAGGAAGTGTCAGATTTTGTTCTGTTAAAGTATCAAGATGGTGGTGGTCCTGGGCATTCTTTTCTCCTTGTTGGCTGCACTCTACCCTCATCCACAGAGGCTCTTAACCCAGAAATCTACCTTGGTAGACTGGCCAAGTTAGTGCAGGCTCTGTACTACAGGCTAACGTTCTGTCTGGCAATCTCCTTTAATGGTGACTATCACCAGCCACTTATTCCTTTGGTGGGAGTGATTGTCTTTATGTGAAAATGAATCTTCAGAGTTTTGGATTCCTTTAATACTTCTCATCAACTTGCTAACCATCAGACCCTCTTTAAATACTTCCTGTGGCCTCTGGGCCTGCATCCAGCTAGAGGAAGTAACTCAAAAGGATAGGTTGGTATGTGGGGCCCACTTGCTGCTGTCAGATTCTCCTTTTGTCAGGACAGTTTATTATTTGAGTCTCCAAAATGATAGTATTTCTTCTCTTTCCTACTTTCCTCAAAATTCTGCCTCCCCAGTGCTTTCTCTCATGGCTCACCTCACCTTCTGCTTCCTAGAGAAAATTGAACTCTGGTCAGATGGGTAGACAGTAAAAGTCAGAGGCCCACTTGAATCTCGAGCCATGCCTCGCCTCCTCCCCACCTGTTCTAATAGAAGCAGGTGCCCTTTCCCTAACCTTCCATCTGTGTCCTCATTCTCATCTCGTCCTGAACCTCAGTATTGTGTCAAGTATCCCTTCTCTCTCCTGTATGTTCAACTAATATTATAAATAGTTTATCTGGAATCAGGCAGACCTCTTGGGAGGTTAATGTCCAGCAAAGGGGTCTAGGGTGATGTCTTCTGTCCGATGTTCAAACATGAACGCTTGAGTTTGTGTTTGATCTGTTTCATCTCATCAACAGAAGCTCCTCCCACCCCCACTTGCCTTTCCTTCCTTTTATAGCCCCAAACTCTTAGAAAGACTAGTCTGCATTCACTGGCTCTGTTCCTTTGCCTCTCATTCATTGCACATTCTTCCCTACCTGGCTTCTAGCCCTATTGCTCTACCACAACGCTCTGCCCAGCTCAGAAATGCATCAAAGGCCCCGGACTCCATACTGCCCAACCCAGTGGACGTCTTGTCTTGTGAGTCTTTTTTATTTGACCCTTCAACAGTCTATGGCATTGTGGATCACTTTTTCTTAAAGTGCCTCTGTTTTTCTTCCCCTATTTTTCTGGGGTTGTTCTTGTTTTTCTGGCCACTCCTTCTCTGTCTCTATTGCAGGAAATAATGGATTTCCTTGGGGATCATTCTGTAATCCTTCCCTGTGCAATTTCCTTCATGCCTCTGGCTTCGGGGCCTGTTCTGTGCAGATGACTCACTAACTTTCTTCTCTTGAGCCCTCTTTGAGCTGCAGATGGTAGATCCACAGGGCCAATACCATGGAAGAAAATGTAAATTTTGAGCCAGAGAGTAATGTGATTTTGCTTACATTTTTAAAAAGGTCGCTGTTCCTGCAGTGTGCAGAATAAATGGAATCAGGCAGCCCTCTTGGGAGGTTAATGTCCAGGAAAGAAGTCTAGGGTGATGTCTCCTGTCAAATGTTCAGAGCTGCTTCTAGCTTGACATGTCCAAGACCGAATTCGTGATCTTCTGCCCATACTTCCTGCTGTCACCGTCCATCCAGTGGATGAATCAGAAATCTGACCCCACTTTCTTCTTCCAAGTCGCCACTGTACACTCGTGACCCTTTTCTGTGTTTCTAAGGCAGTGGCCAAAATAGTCTTCAAAGTACAAATCTGATGTCATCCCCAGGCCAATTCCTTTCAGTGTTTTCCTTTACTCAGAGGATAATGGTGGGAAAAATCTGAATACAAGGCCTGACAATTAAGTTCGTGAACTTGCCACCATGTGCTTCTGTAGGCAGCACTGTACAAACTACTCAGTGAGGGTTCGTAACCTTGGTGTATCAGTGTCTCATGGCTGTGTTTACGTCCACATGCGGCAGCGTTTTGCTGAGTGGCATTCGTTATTATTGAAAGTTTTTGTTGCTATCTCTAGAATGTCAGAGCTTGAATTAGAGCAATGAACAAACATTTATGAATTTCTTGTTAAACTTGGCAAGAGTGGAAGTGAAATCAGGGGCATGTTAGTCCAGGTTTATGGAGATAATGCCCTGAAGAAAACAGCAGTGTGCAAATGGATTAAATGTTTTTCTGAGGGAGAGGAAGTTTCACTGAGGAAGAGAGGTCAGGGCGGCCAGTAATGAGCAGAGCTGATGAAACGTTGCAAAAATTTATTGAATTGTGTGTCAGAATCTTTGGCTGACTGTGAGAAGCATAGCAGACCGATTAAACATCAATAGAGAACAGTTAGGAAAATCTTGACTGAAAACCTTGGTCAACTCACGGCTCTTGCGTTATGACGGTGCCCCGCTCACATAGCACTATGAGGGAGTTTTTATCCATGAGCAATAATTATATTGGAACACCCACTCTACTAACTTGATCTGGCCCCAAGTGACAATTTTTCTTTACTCAGAGATAAAAGAAATGTTGAAAGGAAGACATTTTGATTATATTAGGGTAATGCGATGACAGCTTTGATGGTCCTTCCAGAAAAAGAGTTCCAAAGTTGCTTTAAAGGGTGGAGGAGGTTCTGGTGCTGGTGCATAGATGCCCGAGGGGAGTACTTTGAAGGTATCTGTAGTGATATTCAGCAGTGAGGTGTGTAGCACATTTCCTAGGATGAGTTCTTGAACTTAATTGCCAGCCCTCATATGTCCACTAGAGGTTCTTCAGTCTGGCCTTGAGGTATCTCTCGACCCTCCTGTCCTGTCCCCTCTCTGCTTTGCACTTCCCCGCTTTCTGCTTGCAGTGTTTTCTGCTACCCTGACCACTTCTATTTCCTTAGCTCCTATTCTTCCAGATTCTTGGCTGAAGTGTCGCTTTTGGGGAAGATTTTTCATAATGCTTAATACCACTTTAGGTCAGATTCTCTTTTTTTTTTTTTTAACTTCAGACTAGTATGAGGGTATAAATGATTATTAAGTTATAGTGTTTGCTTTGGGTGAAGTCCAAGTTGTAGTTGAGCCCTTCACCCGGGGGGTGTGCCGTGTGCCCCTACGTTGTGCCCATTAGGTGAGAACTCATCAACTCCCCTCCCCCCCACTTGAGTTTAATTGTGTTGTTTCGTGTGGGCGTTTGGTTGTTCATCTGCTGGTTTCACATTAGTATTGAGTACATTGGATACTTGCTTTTCCATTCTTGCGATACTTTACTAAAGAGAATGTTCTTTAACTCCATCCAGGTACAGTTTCTCATAATGCTTGACCACAGTTTAGGCCAAATTCTCTTCTTATAGAGCTACATTTCTTTTCTTTTGTAAGTTTATCTTAGTTTTGTGAACGTATAGAGGGTTCCAAGGAAACATACACATTTTAAGAAAAGAAAAAAAAAATTCTATATTAAAATTGTAATAGCTCAGTATATACTGATAACAAAAGACAAATACAAGTCACATCTGAGTACCTCTTGTAATTGCAGAAGTCAAATGTGGCTTGAGCATTACAATTTTAATACAGTTTTTCCTTTCTTAAAATGTGCATCTTTTTTTGGCACCTTCTGTATATTTATTTATAGGATTATTTAATTACTATCTTTTATGATATAAGGGACTGACTGTGTTAAGGTTCTTCAGAGAAACAGAACTAATGAGTATCTGTGTGTGTGTATTCATGTGTGTAATTATATGTGTATTTATGAGCAAAAGAGAGATTGATTTTAAGGAATTGTCTCATGTGATTGAGGGGACTGACATGTCTGAAATCTTTTGGGCAGGCAGCACGCCGCAGATCCAGGGAAGAGTTGGCAGTTGCATTCTCAAATACAAGGGCTTTTCTTCAAGAAATCTCCATCTTTTCTCTTAGGGCCTCCATTGATTGGATAAGGTCTAACCACATTGGGAAGGGTAATTTGCTTTATGGAAAATCTACTGATTTAAACATTAATCACTTGTAAGAATGTTAATCACAGCAATATGGTGTTTGGCTTCAAACTGGGTACTGTAGTTTAGCCAAGTTGACACATAATATTAACCAAAACAGGGACCATATCTGCTTCAGCCCATTATTGTATCCTCAGTGCCTGTCCCAGTGTGTGACATGGAAGGAAGGCGGTGCAAAACTGAGTGTATGGATTTAGGGGAGTTAGATTTCTGCTTTCACCTGCAGCCGGTGCCAGGATGTATAACGCATTTCATGACTGTAAGCACTGTTTTTCAGAGTAGTTTTCTCTGCTCATTCTAAAACATATAGTTTGCTGATAAAGTTTTGTGATTCAAGAGATGTCTCTAATTCTTTTTGTTTGCAGCACTTTAAAAAAATTTCAGATTAATATGAGGGTACAAACAGGTGACAATGTTTGCATTTGTTAGGTTTGCATTGGAAGCACTTTTTGAAAAAATTTCAGATTGATAAGAGGGTGCAAATGTTTATTTAGGTTACATGGTTTTCATTTGTAAGGTAAAGTTCAAGTTGTAGGTGAGCCCTTCACGGGGGTGGGGGGGTGGGGCGTGCTGAGCTGTGCTTGCGTTGTGCACATTGGTGGAGATCTCATCCATCACCTTCCCTCTCCTCTGTCTCCTCCCCCTTGGTAGACTGTACTTGTGTTTTCCTTTCCAGTGGGCCTGTGGTTGTTTATATTACTGGTTTCATATTAGTATTGAGTATGTTGGATACTTTTCCCCCCATTCTTGTGATATTTACTAAGAAGAATGTGTTTCACCACCATCCAGGTAAACACCAAGATGTAAAGTCTCCAGCTTTGTGTCTAACTTGACAAATTTGTTTCCTTGTAATTCACCTATAGTGCCTCTTAGCCTCTGAGCCTTTGAAGGCTTTTTTAGTCTTGTCCTATAAAAGGGATGAGATCTTCTTGATCATGGATTTGCTTTTCCCTGGTTGTCTTCTTTTTTTTCCCAGTGTTTTCTTGGTTGTAGTAGCTGGAGCCAACTTTCTTCTCAGGGTGATTGGACCATGGCTTTCTTCAAGGAGATAATTGCATTTTTCTTTCCCAATGCTTTTCCATTTTATTGGCCATTTTGGCTACAGCAGCACAATGTGCTGAATTTTCTATTTCTAAAACCAAACTTATCATCCTGGCCCTGAGTCCAGAGTTTTCTATTTCTGTCATTGGTGCCAGACACCATGACAAGAATGCTTGAGAGTCATCCTGGAATTTTCCCACCCCCACTATTCTCATTCACTTACAAGTTTCTCTTGATTCTTTCTTTATATGGTCCTTTGAAATTGATCCTTTTTATTTTTCCATTTCTCCCAATGAGCCCTTAGGGGCTTGTGCCATAATAATAGATTGATTATTGGTGTCCCTGCCACTTTTTTCTCCCAACTTCAACTTACTATATCTAGCCATGCCCTAGGACTCTTCCTAAGTGTCAGCTTAAGTATGATTTCTTCTCCCTAACTCCCAGTATCCAGTCCTACTTCAGAACTTGGTGGTCCCCTCTACATGCCACATTAACATCCAAACTTAATTTCCTTTTCTTATTGGATCTTCAGTACAAAGAGTTGAACTAACTTTACTTTTCAGACCATGTTGCACCATCGTCTTTGATCACTGTCACCCTCTTCTCTCTTTTTTTTTTTTAAATGACACCATATGTAACCCTCTTCTCTTCTTTCACTTTTTCTCTTAGTAACATGTGCATGTCTTGCCTTTTCTCTGTGTGTGTTCCTATAAAATAGGTATCATTGCTTTGGTTATTTTAATTTACATGACTGTTACTCTAAATCTCATTATATTCTGTTTTATTTTATATATATCACTGCCTTTCAGATCTATCTGTGATGCCACATGAACCCATAGTTCAAAGCTTCTAATTGCTGTTTCTCTTTTTCTTTACATTGTAATTTGTGTTTATTAGAACTTAGTACTTTTATTCTTAGAGGTTGGGTGCATTGGTTAAATTAATTTTTTTATATTTCATGGTTGATATTGTTCTTATGAATGATGTATTATTTTACTATATTTTGTAGTTGGGTTTTGGTACTGCAGAGTAATGAGATTGATTTCTTTACAAATTATCAACAACCTTGATGGAGTCTGATTAATTTATACAGTTGCTTGTATATTAACTTTTTTAATATTGCATTGAACTATATGGCATTGCTGATATTTGACTATTTTGCCTATAACAACTGTAATTTCAAATCATTCAACTTAATAATCATTTATCTACTATGGAAGAGTTTTTTTCTCTTCCTTTACACCTTATATTTTTTATTTCCCTAGGCTTGTGTTAAATAGCAGATAATGAGTGTCCTACCATTTTCTTAATTATAATATTTATTCTAGGTTTTGGATTCATGTAGAGATACTTTATCAAGCTTAACAGAGTCCCTATCCCAGTTTATAATAAAGTATTCTTTTTCTTCTAATCACGATAGATAGTGAATTGTATCACATTCTCTTTTTGTATCCATTGTGATAATTGTATCATGTTTTTCCTTTATTACACATAAATGAAGTAAATGAAATTGATGGATTACTTTTACATTGAATCATCTAGGTATTACGGGGATAAACAGTACTTAATTATAATGTATTTTAAAATTATAAAGTTAGGGGCCTCTCTCTCTCTTGAGACTGTAGAGGGTCCAGTTTCTCTTCAGCCAAGGATGGAGGCCAACACCAGCCCCTGAGGACCATTGTCAGACTGCCATGAAGGGTCAGCCTTGTTTTCCTGCCTCAGACATTTGGAGTAAAAAAAAAAAGTTAAAAAAAAATTATAAAGTTGGGTTTGTTTGGTTAATATTTTATTTTGAATTTTTGTATCACATTCATAAGGAAATTGGCCTATAGCTTTATTTTCTTATAATCCTTACATGGCTTAGAAATCAAGTTTGCAAAATTTAGTCTCATTAAGTAAGTTGGGAAAATTTTGTTTCTGTTTTCTGGAGCAATTTGTGTAAGATAGGGAAAACTGTTCCTTGAAAGGCAAAACTCCTTTGAAAACTGTTGGGTCTTGATGGTTGAAACCATTTGTCCTTCCTGACCTTAACTATGTTCCCAGCTCTTCCTTCCCATCTAATGGAGCTGGCCCCTTATTCCTGCTTCTGTTTTAATGTTTCCTCTTGCTGTTCTTCTTGATGTAATGACTTTTCTTTCCTTTGTTTATCTACAGCCAAGGCTCAGGGTACATCAAGAATCACTCTTAAAACCCTTTTTGATGCCCTGGGCCTTCCACAGACCTCTTATTTTTGACTTTCTATGGCATTGATCATCCTTTCTACTCTTGTGACTCTTAGCACAAGCACCACGCATACATGGATTGACTTATCTCTGGGTGTGTATGTGTCAAGGGCCCTCTGCCCTCTCCTCTTCCAAATCTGAATTTTAGGCCTCGCTATACCTAGTGCCTTGCTTCTCTTCAAAACTCCAATTGTTGGTGGTGACTATTTGATTATATCACATTCACCTTTGGTCAGCCTGGCCTTTTCATTGTTTCATAATTGCTCCAAATGTATTCACACCCTAAAGTTTATTCATTATATCTTTCGTCTCTCTGGAATGTTCTTCTGCCTCATACCTGCATGTGTGAGTCCCTTAATTTTATTCAGTCTTTGCTGTAACATCACTCTCTTGATCTAGCCTTCCTTGGCCACCCTATTTAATATTGCAGTCCCCCATACCCTGATTTATTTTTCCACCCCATGACATTTACTTTACATATATATTGAGTTTATTTTTTTCCCCTCCCATTGCAATAGGAAATCCACAAAGGCAGAGATTTTGGTTCATTTTATTCACTCATGTATCTTAGTGCCAGAAGGAATGCCTGGGACCTATCTAGTACTCAGTGAATGTTAGAATAAATGAATAAACTCAAATATGCAAGTCTTTTGTTAAGAATTTTTCCTGCAATTTAGGCTTTCTACCAGTATGTGGCAGCAAAGGAGTACTGGTCGTCTAGTCTGTGGGGTTTGAGACTGCAAGGGGGTTGAAGTCTTTTCATAAGTATGTATTCAGATGCTCCTCTTCTTTGCCAAAAAGACCTATGAATTTTTTCCCTCTGATTGCTAAATTCTTTTAGGTCAGGAAACTTTTTTTCTCCCTTTAGATGAGAAAATTATTTTATAGTGGGACTCTTTGGAGCTAGTCACCTCTGTGATTAGTTACTCCCTTTTCTTCTCTAGTTCTGACATCTTTCCTGGGCTCTGCCTCAGCTCTTCCCTCTTAGAGTGGGAGGAGAGAAAAGGTAGGGGAGATTTGATTTCACAGATTGTTAAATCTTCACTCCTCAGATTGTTTTAAATTCGTTGTCTCCTGACTCAAATTTCTTGTCATCATCAGAGATATTTTATGATGCTTTCCTATGCACTGTTAATCTGAAGAGTCAGCAAGGTACATGAGATTTGCTTCTAGGTCCAATCTAGTCATTAATTGCCTTGGGACCTTGGGGAAGTCATGTTACCCCTGGAGGCTTTAGACTCTCCCACTGTGAAGTGAGGGAGTCAGATTAGGTGCCCTGTAAGGTTTTTTTTTTTTTTCTTCTTCCCAAGCAGCTAAACAAAAATCTAAGAAATATGTTTCTTTTTTTTTCTTTTGATAGGGAGCTATTCCAGACAGCTCTCTTCTGGTGTTTTGCTTAATTTACACACAATGATTAATTTACACACAAGCTTAGCCTGTATCCCTTGGCAACACTTAGCAACTGCCTGCTTTCAGAAAGTAGTTCAGTAAGGTTGTTTAAAGGGACATTATCCCATGTATCAAAGCAGAGAACTGAGGATTAAGTTGACTGTGTCTGCTGGGGATATGGCCCCTTTCAACTTGGCAGTTATTTTTCTTTAATTGCTTTACATTCTCCTGTCCTGGTTTCGTCCACATGTACAGTTTTTAATGAACCCTTCCAGGGGTTATTCCTTCCAGCATCTTTAGGCGTTATTCACACAGTGCTTACCGTGTTCTAGAACATGATCTAAATTCACACCACACCTTATCTCATTTAATCTTTCAACAACTCTTGTGAGGTAGAAACTAGTGTCACCTTTTACAGATTAAAGAAAAGATGTTGAGCCACACAGCTAGTATGCAGAACCTGGCATTCAGACCCTGGGCTGCCTGAGTCCAGACACTGTGCTGTGAGCGCTGTACACTGTATCCGCTCCGCCTCCCACCTTATTTCACTAAAGTCACCTCTTTACCTCGGTCAAAAGTATGTAAAGCCAGACACTAGTTACAGTGGTAAGGACAGAGTTTAGTGGGTTAATATCCTATTGCAGTAGGAAGGTACGGGGCGGTGGTCGGAGGGGCGAGTCCAGTGTGAACTGTGTCAAAGGAAAAGAATGAAATTCTACAAAACAAACAGATTTATTCTGAGTTGAATATGTGTGACCATGGCCCAAAGAGTCATGCCCAAGAAGCTTAAAGCAAGTGGTCCCACAGGAGTTGGGTTACAGTTTGTTTTTATATATTTTAGGGAGATGGGAACACGCGTAGAAATATAAATCAGTACATGGAAGGCGTGCATTGGTTTGGCCTGAAAAGCAGAGACATCTCCAAGTGGGCATGGGGGCAGTGCTTACAGATTATAAATATTTAAAGATTTAAAGATTCTTTGATTTATAATTAACTAAAGAAATGAAGTTTTGACTAAAGGCATGGAATGTTTTAAGTTAAGGAAGTTTGCTAATTTTAGAAAAAC
Source organism: Perodicticus potto (assembly GCA_963574655.1). NCBI lineage: Eukaryota > Metazoa > Chordata > Mammalia > Primates > Lorisidae > Perodicticus > Perodicticus potto. The sequence continues at coordinate 58,736 of CAUYRH010099417.1, forward strand.
CATGGGACAAATACGGAAACTCAACATGTTAAGTACATTGAAGAGTGTGTGCTTTAACTTTTATTTTACATGGCCTTAGGCTTGTTAATGATTTAGTTTCTTATTGGTACAAAGAATAACTCCAGAAGGGACAGGGTATAACTTGGTATTTCTAACCTCCCTTCTCCTCGTGCCTGGCAACTCAGCTTTAAGGCTTTTCTGGGATCCCGTTGGCCAAGAGGGACTCCATTTAGTCAACTGGGCGCTTAAGATTTTTATTTTAGTTACAACTGGACCCATCTGGGGTTTATGTGGAGCTGACTGGGGGTTTTAAAGAGAGACTGTGGGAGTAGTAGGCAGGCTCAGTATTGTCAGGGAAGTGAAGAATGCAGAGGGTGAGGGTTGGTCAGGGTCAGTGCTGATTAGACCAGCTGTGTCTTTAAGCTGGCAGCAGTCCAGGAAGTGAGGGATTCACCCTCCCCATAGACACCCTATTTCTTCTGATGATCGCATTTCAAAGGAATGGCTTTCAGACCCTTGAGAAAGATGCTCCTGAATTATGAGAGATACAGATTCATCTTAAAGGGACATAGGAAGTATTCACAACTGTCAGGCCTTTGTAAAAAGGGGTCTCAGAAAGAGTGGTGAGGGGTCAGGTATTGGCTAGAAAAACGGTAAAGTTTTGTGGAGCCTTGAGCTTTCTCAGGCACTTGAAGGGGGTTGAGTGGAGTCATCCTAAAGATGCAATCTTGAACTGTTTGTTAGAAACTGTAAGTCTTTGTTAAATCTGATGAACCTGGGGAGAAGGTTGTATGAAATAATTTGTGTTGAGGGTCTGTAGATCTTATAAGCCAAGACTGAAGCTTCGTTGAGAAGAGGGCTCAGAGGAGCCTGGCTAGAGTGTGGCCAAGGAGAGAATCTTTGTCACCTCTGTGGTTTGTAGAGGTGAAACATTGCAAGTTTGTAGAGATCATTCCTGATCATTCATGGTTGGTTTCTTGAATGGGTTTGGTTCCAGATCATAAAATCACAGGTCTTCTTTGTTCTGCCAGAACTTGCCTAGTTTGTCTGTGGTCTATTCCTTCCTCCACAGAAGGAAACATTCTGTGTTTCCTTCTTTAATACCACAGTTTCTGTGCCCAAGCTTGGGACTACTTGAGGGCTCCCCCATACTCCCATGACATTCCCAGCTGTGGCAGAGCTGGGGAGAGTGTCCTCTCTATAAGCAGCGTGCAGTGGTCTTCTGTCTATTCCTGTTTGAGCTGAAAGGGCAGTGCTGCTGGGTGCGGGCAAAGGTTGGGGCAGGAAGAGGAAGCAGCAGGAGTGGCCAGGAACCACTTGAGTGCCGGGAATACTGCCCTGTGTCTGTGTAGGACGTCAGCACCTCAAACGAGTTTCATATTATTGAACTTTTAAATGTGTGTCTATGTGTATTTGTCATATCCCTGTGATGTGGGGGCACAGTTCCTGTTTTACTGCTGAGAAACTGATCCCCAACTAGCTGAAACTCTTGGCTCTTGACTCTTTCCCATGCATCTTGTTTTTGTGTTTTCCACTTCTATGTTGTACAATTCACATTTGCCTGGGATAGTGCTGCAGACCTGGTTACCTTGAAGAGGGTCATTTTCTGTGATGCCTGTTGGGCCCCTTGGATCACCCCCTTGTCCCCCTCATCCTCCTCTTTGAGTTTTCACTTTCCCACCCTCCACTTTTGTAAATTTTAAGTACTCAGCTTCAGGAGCTGCTCCTCTGTCCCCTCCCCTCCACCTGCTCTTCTGGACTTTTGCACTCAGCCATTGAGTCTTGTTGGATATTTTTTCCTTTTTTGTTGAGACAGTCTCACTTTGACACCCTTGGTAAAGTGTCTTGGCATCATAGCCCACAGCAACCTCAAACTCTGTAGCTCAAGTGATTCTCTTGCCTCCGCCTCCTGAATAGCTTGGACTACAGGTGTGTGCCGCAACACCCAGTTATTTTTAGAGACGGGGTCTCACTCTTGCTCAGGCTGGTCTCGAAGAGTCTTGCTGCACTGATCTCATCCTTGTGCCTCCTTCCATGTGTCTAAGTGACAATATGCTCCTCACTGTATACACTACTAAATGTGTAGATTAAGTTTTATATTCTCTGAATAAGGAATATACCTGCTATGAATTTCTCCAGCATTGGAAAGCTAACCATAGCGTTCCACATTTCAACATTTATTGATATAGTGAGTTTTGCTTGAATATTCACCTATTGTTTTTTTATGTCTTCTGCTTTGTGTTGGCGTTGGCCATAACATAGTTCCATTCCACACATCTACTCTTTAAATAAGTAGTAGTTCCTTGCCTCATGAAGTTTATTTTCTAGAAATAGTGATTTTCTTAGAAGAGGTATATAACATTTGGGTTTTGGAGAATAAGGTGAAGAAATCACTGGGAAATAGAGAATTTGGAGAAACTTCAATGTTTTCCCCTTTCCTTTTTCTTTCCTTTCTTTTCGTCTTACTCAGCCACCCTGGGGTAGGGGAGTGTGGCGTCATAGCGCGCAGTAACCTCAAACTCTTGGGCTCAAGCAATCCTCTTGTCTCAGCCTCCCAAGTACCTGGAATTATGGGCACCCTTCACAACTCCTGGCTCATTTTTCTATTTTGTAGAGATGGGGGTCTTACTTTGCTCAGGCTAGTCTCAAACTCCTGAGCTTAGGCAATCCACCCACCTTGGCATCTCAGAGTTCTAGGATTTCAGGCGTGAGCTACCATGCCTGGCTTCAAACTTTGTATTATCTTATAATCATGTTTAGTATATTAGACTTTAAAAGTCCAGTTTATTCTAATTATGGCAAGTTTAATTGCTTTTAATTATTTTGAGTGTTTGGTTGCTAAGGAGACTAACAGGCAAGCTACCAGGGTTGGAAAGTTCTGAAAAACAAAATGCATTTTCTCTTCATCTCAAATAATGAAGAGATGAAATTAGACAAAGAGAGATTCTATGTGAGTCAAAGAAAGAACATCCCTAGAAACCCTGTGGCTTCAGCGTTTAGTCTTTGGATGGATTTCATTTAGAAGGGACGTATCAAGGAAAGGTTTTCAACTAAGGCATAAATGACCAAATGGTGTTGTGTTGTGTGAATTGTATTTAATTAAAAACCCAACATCTAATTGAGGACAGGCTTTCTAGCCTCTTCAAGTATAAGAAAAGCATCCATGCACGTGTGTGTGCTTACGCATGTATGTTGGATACTTTTGTTCATGTTCAAACAAAATGAAGAATAAGAAATATCAGGTTCCGGGTTGTGTGATCAGGGGCAGAATTTCATGGGTTTGATAAAAGTTGATAAATAGAAAGGGGACAATTAGACTTCTCACTTTTGGTCTTCTATCTCTTAAGAACAATAATCTTCTGAACTAAAAGGGTAAAATGAGCATTAGTGATTTGGAGTTAAAGCCTCAAATTTTGTAAGAGAACATTACCTCATTTTTAACATTGTCACTTGGCCTGGTCCAATTGGCAAACAATAGTTGGTAACTTCTATTTTTCTATAATTAAAAAAAATTACTTGTAAAGAACATATAACATCTTAGCCATGTGAAGTGTACAATCTCATAGTGTTACGTGTGTTCACACTGTTGTACAAGAGGTCTTTTTTGTCTTGCAAAACTGGAACTCTGTACCCATTAAACAATGACTCCCCACGTTTTTCATCCCTGGCAACCACCATTCTACTTTTTGTCACTATGACTTTGACTACTTTGACTTCCACATATAAGTGGAATCATACATTTGTCTTTTTGCTTGGTGGTTAGCATGGTGTCTTCATTGTTCACCCATGCTGTCGCTTGTGACAGGATTTTTCCTCTGAATAATATTCCATTGTGTGTAAGTGCCCCATTCTGTTTATCCATTCATCCATCAATGGACATGTGGATTGCTTCCACCTTTTGGCTGTTGTGAATAATGCCTCTATGAAAGTGGGTGTGTAGGTCTCTCTCCCAGATCCTGCTTTTAATTCTCTTTCAATTAATTATATATGCAGAAGTGGGAATGACTGAGAACTTTTAAGAATTTATAGATTAGGACAGAAATATTTGAAGAGCAGAGCTGAGCAAAGTCATGCTATTTGTTGTTGTTGTTGTTGTTGTTGTTTGTTTTTAAGAAAAGAAGATTGGTTTTTAATGTGTAGTCGATTGACATGTTTGACTCAAGTCCCAAGTGAGGTGGTAGGACAAACGATTGATGAGTTGAGCAAATGTAGACGAGGAAGCAGGGGTCACCAGGAGCTGGCCTGATAAGGGGAAGAATAACCTCATTTATTTTTTCTAACTGGGCCACTGCAACTATGGATGTGGGTAGATGGTAGGGCCACTGAATGTGCCCTCCTTAGCCAAGGGCTGACAGTAACCGTGGGTGATACACGGAGATGTGCGGGATGCTGGTGTTATTAGACTGAGTGGAGCTGGGTTATTATGTATTGGGGGCCCCACTGGGGCCAGAGGCAAGAAATGGCTTATGATAGGTCACTATGAAAGTTTTGAGACAGACTGTGTTATGGTCCCTTATTTCATTTCCAAGAAACACAGTTGACAGAGTCCTTTCTGCCTCACCTGTGCAAGTCTCACCTTGCTCTGCTTATCAGTGTTGCTGGGAGGGCTTCCTTTGTTTCCGTCCAGGCGGATTTTAGGTTTCTTGATTTTTGTGTATCTCAAAACTTTCGTAATGACCCATGTAGTGTTGTGCTGTTTGGGCCCTGCCCTGTTTACAGATGGTTTGAGCCAACAGTCAGGTTTACAAGCTCACATTCGTAGATGGTGGATGTACTCCGTTCAGAAGCCAGCCGTTGACTTTCCAGGCATCCTTCTTCCTCTCCCGGCTGACGTTCCCATCACCTAGTAGCTGCCTGTGCTGGGTGCCTTTAACCAGACTCCTTCCCTTCCATGTCTCCCTGATGATAAGTAAAACAGTAGATTGCCTTTCTGTTGTTCATGTCTTCACCATCATAAATACAGTTGAACCTCCCTAGCTGACCACCTCTCTACATGGACCACCTCCTTAAGCTGACCTAATTTTCACAGACTGGACATGTGGCACCCGTACCTGTCAGCACAGCAGGCCTGGTTCCTTCTGTTCATCACCTCCGTGTGTGGACTAGTCTGTTATAGTCCCTTGGGTGGGCACCTTGCAGAGGTTCTGTTGTATTTAAATAACATTTTGTAAGAAACAATTTGACTATTTAAGAGTAATTTCTAAAATTATCATTGTCTTTAAAATGGTTATAGAATTTCTCAAGACCTGAGAATTCTGAAAAGGTTTGTTTCCCTGGAAAATAGAAAAAAAGTAGGATGCACATTACATTTGTGTGTATTTACAGTTTTATTAAAAAGTGCCTGTCAGTATGTGTGCATATAAAACATCTGAAAGATGATCTATCCAAAAGTTAAGGAAAGCTTTGAATATTTCAGATTTTTTTTTTTTAAGCATCTGTGTTTTCCCAGTGGTTGGCTTTCTTTTGCGTACACCTACGTGTTAGTCTTTGACTGTTAATGCCTTTTCCATAGCAGAATCAGTGGTCTCTAACTTTAAAAAGTGCCCTAGCATTCCCTGTTTTAAAGTGAATTAGTCTTTTATTTGGTGGTGATTGGAGGGAGTCTGGGGTCAGGAGACTCACTGGGAAAATTCCATCTAGATTTGTGATTTGAACATGGGAATATTTGGGAACCTTATTCACTTTCTCCTTTCCAAGTCCAATTTTGAAAACCAGTTTACCTATATCAGGTTCATTACCTTATTTCCTATCCACCAAACCTTCTTTGTTCAGGTTCTCTGAGAATTTTACTTAATGGAATAACAATAGCAAAAGAGATCTGCTGTCGGACTATTTATTCATCTGGTGAAAAGCTTTTAACTAGTTAAAAAAAGATTGGCCGTTTGTTGTTGACTGGCCTCAGAGGGTCTTATTTCTTCCCAGGGGTTTGACTTTGTCAAAGGTGGGATCTTCCTCGCTCAGAATTGAGACATGGTGTCATGTTTCTTGGTGGCATGGGCCTCTCCAGTGTTCCCAGCTCTTTTGGGGGGGTACCTCTTTGAACTAGGCCCCACCTTTCTGCTTGGTCATCCTACAGGTCCTTTACCACATCCTGTGAGGTTTATTGAAGCAGTGAGATCCATCATGTTTAAAAGTTATCTTTTCTTGGCTCGGCGCCTGTGGCTCAATGGGCTAAGGCACCAGCCACGTACACCTGAGCTGGTGGGTTCGAATCCAGCCCGGGCCCGCCAGACAACAATGACGGCTGCAATCAAAAAATGGCTGGGTGTTGTGGCAGGTGCCTGTAGTCCCAGCTACTTGGGAGGCAGAGGCAAGAGACTCGCTTAAGCCCAGGAATTGGAGGTTGCTGTGAGCTGTGATGCTACGGCACTCTATCCAGGGTGACAGCTTGTGGCTCTGTCTCAAAAAAAAAAATAAATAAAAGTTATCTTTTCTTGAATTACTGTGAAAACAAGGTACCAGAACTGAGTATGTTCTTTTACTGATGAGACTTGGTCTCAGATACCTTTCTTTGTTTACCTGCCTGAATTTGCTGGGGATTATTTGTAGATTCTTGGCTAGATTATATTCCACTTTGTAGGTTTTCAGACCAGATGAGTGGAAACCTGCAAAGATTTAGCAGAGGTATTTCACCAATGACCTTAGACTTCAAGTGCTTTTATTGTTGTCATTACAATATGAAGAATTTAGTACTTTCAGTTGCAGGGGTATTCATTTTTCCTTTCTTCTTTGCTCTTCTTTCCAAATTCTATCTTATCTTCATGCAGGTTAGTGTATTTTCAAATCCTATTAAGACATTAGCCCAGAAATAACACAGGTTTTGCACTGATACCCACAGATAAATTATGTTCTGTGACCCGAAGATTAAGCCAAAAAAGGGAAGAAATAACAACCACCATTCACACTCAAATATGTTTGTTCTCTAATTAGAAAAATTGCTGATACCCCCCACTCCAGCTCTTAGCACATCCCCCACCCTTCCTCGCTCTTCAGTCAAACACCAGCATGTATTTTGCCTTTTTGCCATTTGCTGTGGATGTGTTTATTAAAATTTGATTTCTTTCTTCTTTTTTTTTTTAATTCTTTTTTCAGAGTCTTGCTCTATCACTTCAGGTATGGTACAACATTATCATAGTTCACTGCAACCTAAGACTTCTCAGCTCAGGTGATCCTCCTGCCTCTGCCTCCCGAGCAGGTGGGAGTTCGGGCACCTGCCACCATACCTGACTAGGTTTTCTATTGTTAGTAGAGACAGGGTCTTGCTCTTGCTCCGGCAAATTCCTGAGCTCAAGCAATCCTCCCGCCTGGGCCTCCAGACTGCTCGGATTACTGATGTATACCACTGCTCCCAGCCAAAACTTATTTCTTTTATGGCTTAGATTTTTAGCAGAGTTTTCATTGCTGTTGTTATCAGAAAGTTTAATAATAAACATGATAAACGTACAGTGGAACCTCTGTCAGTTGACCATGCAAGGGACTACAACAAACTGCAGTGTACAGAGGTGGTCACCATAAGGAACTAGGCCTCCTGTACTGATATGTGCATGTGGTGCGTGTCTGGTCTATGAAGATTAGGAAGGCGGTCAATGTAGGTAGGTGAGCAACTGTATTTGCTTCAAAATCTCCAGTATTATATATTGGTCTTGTCTTAATAACTCATCTCCTAGCGCACCCGATGCAAATTCCCCCCTCTGCTGCTTTTGTCTGCGTGCCTGTGGCTAGGCAGGTTACTGTGGACAAAACGCCCTCGGGACTCTGTTCTTAGCTTCGTCACAAGGCTCTGCCATGTGTTGGTTAGACTGGATCTTAGATTTGGAAGGAAAGGCAGGTTCTGCACACAATGAATGAATGACACGGTGCCTTTTAGATCTCAGGATGCTGACTTAGGGAGCCAGGGTCAGAGCAGCCACTTATGTTTGTTTCTAGTTGGCCACGCTCCTTATCTGGTAAGTCTTTTAGTGGCTTTTGTCCCCCAGTTTCTTGGGGTGCAGCATATATCCCAGTTCAGCTCTCCTTCTGTGAGAATAGGAACACACCTGGGTTGGCCAAGTGGGGTAAGTAGGGAGAGGTATTGGGGTGATTCGTGTGGGCAGCAGAGGTAGGGGAGAGATTCTGCTTCTTGTGGGGGCAGATGATAGGTCTCACTCAGTGTGACTATGACAGGGACTGCGGTTTTCCCCTGCTCAAGGTGCCCCAGGGAAGCGGGGGGGGATTCAGTCTCAGATGTAAATTAACCCGAGAGTAAATTCTGGCTTTCCTGGCCAAGTCTTGAGGCTGCAGGAGAGAGCCCTGTCCACATAAAGCCCTCTGGTGCCCAAGGTGTGGACACACCCTCCCCTTCGTGTGCAGGGTGGGAGTGCCATGACCTGATGTGAATCAGGAGTCCCCTGAGGTCCGTTCCTGCTCCCTCAGGATGCTGACCCTGACTGGGTCCCCTTCCTGTGTATATGATGGCAGGTGGCCTGCGTGTGCTCTCTTTGGTGCCTGGCGGACATGCAAACAGGTGAGAGTGACATGGGCAGGTATTTGTGTTCAGTGCTTCTGAATTCCAGAAAGCCCCTCCAGGTACAGCTCTTCACAGCGTGTGAAAATGTGACGACTTTAAAATAGTTGTACTTGAGGAAGGGGCTCCTCTTTCGGTCTGCACAGAGGCACATGTTGGGCCAACAGGAGCCGGTTTGCAGGTTCTCAGCTCAGTGACACGTATTGAAGGGAACGTCCCCTCAGTGAGGTCCCAGAGCTGGGACGTGGGATTAGTAGGCACCTGGCGATCTTGGATTCTTCTTCAATCTGTGGTCTTTGGAGGGACACACCTGGGCTCTGCTCTCACTTCTTCCACTGCCCAGCTGGTGTGATCTTGGGTGTGCTGTGAACCTCTCTGAGATGCACTTTCTTCCCTTTTAACATGGAGGTACTGGAGGCACATTCATGTTTTCTCTGTGGGAAGTTCACATGATTTAGTAGGCCTGTGTAAAAGAATTTTACAAAATTATTTGGGTTTTGCAAACACTTAATAGGTTTGTTAAGTTTGCAAACATGTTGAGAAAGAGCTTTGCAGTAGAGGGAATAGTCTGTACAAAGGTAAGGTAGCTTGAAATGGCCTAATCAGTTTGGGGAAATAAAAAGTAACTTTGTACGATCTCCTGAGTGAGGAGAATAGGGGCAGTGGTGTTCTGTAGCCATGGCACTGAGCTTCGGCTGAACAGGAGAATCACCTTGCAGGGAGCTGCCACATCTATGCCTGGATGCCACCCTCCAAGGCTGGATGCCATTGGTCTGTGGTTTAAAACCCCTGGCTGCTGGCATTTTAAAAATCTTGCCAGGCGATTCACACATTGATGCTTGCCCAGGTTAGGAACACAGATGGGAAGCTGGGGTCCTCCTGTTCTGTGTGCGTCAGAGTCACCTGGACAACCTGTTCAAACATGGATTCTTGGCTCTGCACCTGTGGCTCAACAGGCTAAGGCGCCAGCCATGTACACCTGAGCTGGCGGGTTCGAATCCAGCCCGGGCCCGCCAAACAATAATGACGGCTGCAACCAGAAAATGGCTGGGCATTCTGGCGGGCACCTGTAGTCCCAGCTAGTTGGGAGTCGGAGGCAGGAGACTCGCTTGAGCCCAGGAATTGGAGGTTCTGTGAGCTGTGATGCCACGGCACTCTATCCAGGGTGACAGCTTGAGGCTCTGTCTCAAAAAAAAAAAAAAAACATGGATTCTTGGGCTGCACCCAGAGTTTGTAGGTCTGGAGTGGAGCCCAATCCATTTCCTACCTAACACATTTCTAGGTGCCTGTGGTGCTGAAGGTTGGAAACCACGCTCTCTGAGAACCACTGGCCCAGCCAATGTGGGTAGTGTGTGATGTTGACTAAACCGTGAACGTCCATCCTTGAGGGTGGAAGAGCAGGTAAAGACCTTAGAACAGGTTTAGAAAAATAATTGTCCCAGTGTAAAGGAAGTGTAAATTAATGTATATTAAACTCTTAGCATGTGATGGTGACAGGGAAGCCCGATGTGGTGTGTGTATGTAGCCCATTTAACACTCCAGGTAACATACGTCATCACTCAGGCCGCCAGACTTCTGTTCTCTCCTGTCCCTCCTGGAGACAGAAGGGCAGTATGTTCTCCCAACCTCAGGGCTTTGCTGGGGCAGCAGCTCTTCATGCTGAAGTTGGGAGGGGGTAATTTTCTATTTATCCCATCCACATGGCTCTCCTCTGACCCCAGCCCACACATTTTTCAGCAGCTGCCAATGGTGGAATCTTTATGTAACTGGTCTGCCCATGGCAGAAAACACATGAGTGTCCCTTCTGCCCTGTTGTGGCTCTGCTTGGGGAAATTTTACTGGGATTTGGCTGGCTTTGAGGTCTTTCAACTTCTTTCCAATTCTAATCTTTCTTTTCCCTTACTTTCTCTGTGCCTGCCCCTGCCCCCACCCCCCATCTCAGGTACTCGTCTGCACCTGTGGTCTAAATTGACTTTGAACTTCATCTTTCTCTTCTCACCTCTGTCTCTCCCCCGACCCTGACCCCCATATCAGGTACAGGTCTGCACCTGTGGCCTTAATTGACTCTGGACTTCACCTTTCTCTTCTCACCTCTGTCTCTCCCCCGACCTTGACCCCCATCTCAGGTACGGGTCTGCACCTGTGGCCTCAATTGACTCTGGACTTAACCTTTCTCTTTAGACCTGTGACATCTGCCATAGCTCTTGTTCTGTTAAGGTTTGCTATCTGTTCATTCATTACAACCATTTTTTTTCTTTTATTAGTATATCTTTGGCCATAGTTATAATAGTTGCCTTTAAATCTTTATCTGCCAGTCCCTAGGGTCTACTTCAGTAGTATTTAATCTTTTGGCTTCTCTGGGCCACCCTGGAAGAAGAGGAATTGTCTTAGGCCACAAATTAAATACAGAAACTGAGGCGAAAGCTAATGAGCAAAATAAATAAATAAGTGAAATTCCATGTGTAATTTTTGTGTTATCTGTCACCACAGATAAGCAAAAATGACTTCATCTGGTAATCCTAATTATTTAGTGGACATTTCAAAGAGTCTTTTAAAATCATTGAGCAGGTCCCAGATTTGTGATCACAAATATAGAAAATATACATATCTAAATAACAAAACATCTTTGGCTTTTTTTTTTTTTTTAAGTTGGGTCTTTATTTAAAAATCTGATCTGCCAACATAGCGTTTTCCCCCAGCTCGGGGAGCAGAAACCTTCACAGGCTTCACAGTCTTTCGCTCAGGAGCTGCCCCTGTGGGAGCCTCAGCAGCAGTCACTGCAGTCCTTTTCGATGCTTTATTGGCCCTTTTTGCTTCCTTTGCAGCCCAGACAGCTTGTTTTCGCTGAGCCTTCCTAACTTCTGGTTTCTGATAATGTTGCTTGGCCATCTCAGCAAGTGATGCACCAGGGATGGGCCTCTGGAATCTGACTGTACGGCAGGCTCTTTTCCTTGGAATGTCCTCGGACTGTCCTTTGTTGTGTTTTCTTCTGTAAGGTTCAGTCTAGTTTATCTGCCGAGGATTCCTCTTGGAAAGGAATACCAACTCACATTTTGACTTCAGAAACTGGATAACCTCGCCATCCGTCCTGATATGACTTCTTCCAAGTCTAGGGTAGATCTTGTACCTGTGAAATGACACAGCTTGACTTTCATGGCAGCAGCACCAGGGAAAAGGCTTTAAAGGGAGCAACATAAAACTAGTGGGGTAGTTGACATTGTACTTGAGAAACTAATGCATCAACATCTGATTGATGAAAATAGTTGGAATTCTCAGTGAGTTCTTAAGGTGTTCATGAAATATTTTGGTTCTAATTTTACTCTTCGTGTGCTTCATTCTTGAAAATGGTTGCTCACAAAATTAGGTGTTGCCTAAAAGTGATGACATGAATAAGGCATGATTGTGATGCAACAGATATTTGTCTCTGAGAAAGTAGGACCAATAAAAGTACAGTAGAGACCAATTTTTTTTCAGTTGAATGTCAAATTGCAGCTCTGTGCATTCCATTTGAAAATGGGCAGGTAACATGTTATGTCAACTGAAAATGGAGTTGCAAATGCCCCAAAATATTGATTAATTTCTTGGAAATCTTGAAATCTGTTTTCAAATTCTTATATCAAATTGAAAAGCAAGGCTTCATATTTTTTGCTGTTTACAGGACGGTGTTTAGCCAATGTGTCTAATGCATAAAATTCTTTGCCTTAATTTGAGTTTGCCTGAATTGTTTGCCTTAATTTCGGTTTCATTTGGAACGCTGTTATGGTTTGAAACATTGTATGGATAAGGTTTTCAGAGTGACAAAATCTATTAAAAATAAAATCTGTAAGCTAGTGTTCATCATCAAATTCTGGAATAAATTTGGCTTTTGATGCCGTAACATAAATGACTTGGTAAACTGTCACAAATCATAATTTTTTTTTTTAACATTTGGCCTTGACTTAGCCACTTTACTTGTGAAGAGTAAATAATGTCACCATAGTTGGCATCAATACTTTTTTTTTATTATGGGTTAATATGAGGTTATATACAGTTAGGTTACCTTATTTGTGTTTGTAAGGTAAAGTCCAGTGTCTGAGTTGCAGTTGAGTCCTTCACCCAGGAAGTGTGCCATACACCCTTACACTGTACCCAGCAGCTGGGAATTTTCGAAGCTCTGTCCCTTCTTGAATTTAATTGTGTTTTTCTCTCATGTGGGCCTAAGGTTGTTAATCTGTTAATTTCAGATTAGTTCTGAGTACATGGGATATTTGTTTTTCCATTCTTGAGATACTTAGGAGAATTTTCTCTATAACTATCCAAATAGATGGAAAAGATGCAAAGTCTCCAACCTTTTTATGGCTGAATAGTATTCTATGGTATATACATTCCACAGTGTATTGATCCAGTCAGGAGTTGATGGCCACTTGGATTGTTTCCACATCTTTGCGGTTGTGTTTTGAGCTGCTGTAAACATTTTAGTGCACATGTCCTTCTGATAAAATGATTTTTTTTTCTTCTGGGTACATACCTAGTAATGGTGGGATTGTGGGATCAAATGAGAGGTGTACTTTTTGTTCCTTGAGGATTCTCCATACTTCTTTTCACAAAAACTGTATTAGTTTGCAATCCCACCACCAGTGCATAAGTGTACTCCCCTCTTGCACCCCTGTTAGCATCTGTAGCTTTGGGACTTTTGTGGTGTTCTCATTGGTATTAGGTGATATCTCGAAGTGGTTTTGATTTGTATTTCTCTGATGATTAGGGTTGGTGGGTAATTTTTCATATGTTGTTGGCTGTTCTTCTGTCTTCTTGGCAAAAGGTCTGTTCTTGTCACTTACCTGTGGACTGAGGATGGTTTGCTCTTTACTTGTTGATTTGCTTGAGTTCTTTGTAGATTCTGGTAACTGACCCTTTGTCTGATTCGTAACATATCTTCTCCCTTTCTGAAAGTCACTTTGTGCATTGTGTCCTTAGCCGTGAAGGAGCTTTTTAATCTGACTAGGTCCCATTTATTTATTTTTGTTGCCATAGTTAGATAAGAATTAAAATCTATTGAAAATGTCTATTATTAATTTTTATTGGATATTTGAAAATTGGGAAACAAATTCAAAAACATAGTAACTTTTTTTAACAGTGCAAAGTAAAAATGCAAGCATTTTCCTAACCCTGGATCTCCCAGACTCCCCTTCCTAGAGGTAACCCCCCTTAACAGTTATGGTGGATACTCAGTGGACACGTCCGGGTGGGTGTTTGCACATTTCTGTGTGTGCACACGCGTCTCTGTGAGTACACATCCTATTCCTTTTTGAAAAACATAGATTAATGCTGTATGTATTATACTTCTGCTTCTGTATGTAAGTACATTCATCAGCCCATACAGGTATGCTATCCATTTTTATGATTGTATGGTATTTTATTCCACAAACATGTCACAATGTATTTAACCAGTTCCCCATGGAAGAATATTTTGTAATGAAAACATAACAATTGGAGACTGGATAAACATCTAAGAAGAAATAATAGCAGGTGATGCAAACTGGAGTCTGAGCCAGCTGTAGAAAAAAAAATAGTAATGAAATTTGCTTTGATGTGTATCTGGTTACCCTGAAAACCTGAGATGTCTTCAAATGCCAGGGTATCTCTCATGATGCCATTTGTGGAGGTAAACACATTTGAAATAGTTGTCTAGTTTACATTGCACACAAACTTTATGGCCACCCGGCATATGAGTAAAAAAGATAAAAGTAGAATTAATGAAAAGACAAGATCATGGACTATTGACAATGACTTCAACTGGAGAGACTTTTTTATTATTTGTTGACTTAGTTCCTTTAACCAGACAATTGAATTTAATTTTGAGTGCATATCAGCTGTTGACTCAGGCTACAAAATAGTTTTAAATGATCTCTCATACAGGGGAAACTTGGGTGGTGTTGGAGCAGAGCTGAGAATGCTCTGTGGTGGCATTTTTAAGCTGTTAAGGTCGTCCCACTAAGTAACACAGTGCAGAGAGTGTTGTTGATGGAGCAGGTTATGCTGTGTTTCCACCTGTTCTGAAGTGAGGTTCTTTTTACCTGTCATTTGTTCAGCATAAAGATAGCATAAATTGATTTACCTCATTTGACAGGTGACATTTGTTAAAATAATAATTAGGTACAGGCTAATGTGCTGCAAAGTGTGCTTCGCTACCCTAGTTAGAGCACACAAGATTGGTAAACAGGAGAATAGCATCAGTACCAAGCAGAAGTTGCATTATTTCCAACACAGTTTTCCCCTTGTGTGAACATTTTGTTTCACCAAGTAACGGGGAGCTGAACACAAAAGAAACGAATATAGCTGACCTCATGAGGTGTGGAGAAATAAGCTGTCGTTCAAGATGCTTTGTCTTGGAGGTGCTGGGAGGGATGTAGGAAGAAAGGTTTCTTAGATCTTAATGCATTTTGCTTTTAACTCCGTGAATTGGTAGGGGCAGTCCTCCCCTATACCTTGTTTTAAGCTGCTGTCACTTTTTTTTTTTTGTTAAATATAAAGACCTAGAATAACTGTATTTTGGAAAAAGTAAATTAGGCTTATTATGGTTTTGTACCCGTGCTTGTGTCTTTGTTAGAAGTGCTACTGCTTCTGGTACCGTCGTTGTATAGGCTTACCCCAACCCTGTCTTTCCTACGAGTGCTGGTATTTATTTTTAGTGTGTAGTTTTGCATAATGTATGGTTTTTCAGAAAACACATACTGCATTATAGCAGAAATGTCTCTGTTCTATAGCTATGAATAGCATTGAGGTGCTCAACCAACCAGACAAGAGTCACTTAGAATGTGATCTTGAATAATGACAAATATCAGCCTGTTTCTTGTTATTTGCTTCTTTGAGTAAGAATAAAATGGAAAATATGAGGACTCTTGTTGACCTTCTCAGATGATGTATATAGAATGGAACCTTTCTGTTAAATATAATATTAATAATTTTGAATCAAAGGGTAGAAGTGCTTTTTGTTTTTGTCATCTTTCTTGGCATCTCCTTTACTGTCTTTTAGGGCATAAATGTCCAGAATTTGAAATGATTTTTACTTTTGCATGCTAACACTGTGTGCTGTCCCCAAACCACATTGTCAGCATCAACCCACTCATTTCTCACCTTTTGTTAAATTTGTTGATTGGTTTGAAACATGAGTATCCTTCAAGTATTCCTGCTGATGTATTCTTCCTATATTTCATGCTAAATCCTACAATTTTGTTTTTCTAGGTTAGAAGACACTTCAGGAAATTGCTAACTAGATTCTCTCTGCTCACGTTTGTGTAGACCCATGCCAAGCCACTTCTATGCCTCTAAAATCCCAGAGTTGCTTCACCATCTCCACCAGATTGCAAGCTCTGTGAATGCAGAGACCATTTCTTCCTGGGCAGTATCATACATTCTAAGAAGGAACACAAAATACATGTTTATCAAAATGTTGACTAGCTTCTAGCATTTAGATTTGAGTTGCAGAGACCATTCAAAATGTTCTTTTATTTTTTAATGAGAATGAGTCCTTGCCAGGGTACACGTGTCTGAAATCTCACCCTGAGATATGTGTGTGTGTGTCTACTTTTTATATTCTGGATAAGGCACTTTTCTGAGTCTATTGAGTTCTTGGTGAATGACCCCTGCATTTCAGCAGCCCCTGTGTCCCTCTGTCTGTTCTTCCAGCCTGACCCTGAACCATCCATGAATCTACGCTGGGTATTTTCATGCTCAACACTCTTCACATGTGTTCATAATGTTGGCTGGGTTTGTTAACCTGAATCTGATTTTCTGTTTTGGCTTGAATGGTGGTTGCTCCCTGGAACCCGATCTCTCTGCTTCTGACGTTTGTCAGGTAACCTATCTTTCCTTCTGATTTTTGTCCTTTGTTGTTATTTGGCTTTAGTGATTTCACTTCAGATGTCTGACCCCGATGCATCCTGCTTTTACTAATCAGTAAGAATTGCCCAAACCTAGTTCCTAATAGGTTCTGATAAAGCTTAATAGTATTCCTGGATTATTGGCTGTCTAAGATATTAATTCCTTTGAGGTCCAATATGATAGCACGTACCATAAAAGATATGTGACTTTTTCTAATTTTTAACTCTGCTTTCATTTTTCAGGCTGCATTGAATGTTGGTTGACTGAGCATGACATGGACGTCCAGGAAGTGTTTGCTTGCATGAGTGATTCTGGCATGATTCAGTTTGTTTGTCATTGAAATGTTCGTTTTATCCAAGACCATAAAAAATAGCCTGTAAAAGAGCATTCAGATTTTCCTTATGCTTCAATTCAAGGGCACTGGATTCACTTTTGCCTGATAGATTAGAAGTTGGTAAATATTGCCAAAGGTGAATTTCACTGCCATAGAAAGACTTGTTGGAGGCTTGTTCAAGTCTAAATAAAAATGATCAAATATTAGAGCTATTAGCGCCAAGGAAACTCGGCATCTTCCAACCAGATCCGTTTAGTAGACAAGTACATGAAGGGAGAGACAGATGAAAGGAATTGACCGGGATCCAACCCAGAGCTGGTTGATAAGGACCTGGGGCCACGTCAGGCTTTCTTAGTCACAAAATTGTCTTTAGCAAGTTGTTTATCAAAATGTTGACTAGATTCTAGCATTTACATTTGAGGTGCAGAGACCATTCAAAATGCTCTGTTATGTTTTCATGAGAATGAGTCCTTTCCAGGGTACACATGTCTGAAATCTCACCCTGAGATATGTGTGTGTGTGTGTCTACTTTTTATATTCTGGATAAGGCACTTTTCTGAGTCTATTGAGTTCTTGGTGAATGACCCCTGCATTTCAGCAGCCCCTATGCCCCTCTGTCTGTTCTTCCAGCCTGACCCTGAACCATCCGTGAATCTACGCTGGGTATTTTCATGCTCAACACTCTTCACATGTGTTCATAATGTTGGCTGGGTTTGTTAACCTGAATCTGATTTTCTTTTTTCAAGTCAGGTCCCATTAATATTAATATGTTAATATTAATATGGGACCTGACTTAAAAAATATGTGGAAGAGAAGGAACAAAACACCATTTTTTAAAAGCGGCAATTGCCTTGCAGGGTTTCATTGGCCCCCAGGGAAACTTGGCCTTACAGTGAGTAGGACTCGGTAGTCCCCAAGCCCTGACATTCACGGGCAGGGGTCGGGAGAATGTCAGGGCTTTCTCATGCTCTGGAGAAGTTTACCTCTCTGTTGGCCTCTATGTCACATAGGTAGGAGTAGAGAGGGGGCGCAGGGGCTTCAGAAGAGTCTCCCCTCCTTTCACACCCCCGGTGGTACCAGTACTGCAGCCTCTCCAGGACTGATCTTTATCTTCCTGGGTCCCTACAGAGTACCAGGACTGGTAGTGCCAAAGAGCTTAGGAGGGACAGAGATTTTGCATTCACCACTATTCCTGTAGGGTCTGTGTCAGTTCCTCGAATATAGTAGGTGTGTTCAGTAAGGATTTGGTGAATAAATAAATGAAAATCTGGTTAAAGATCAATGCTTTCTTTAGCACCATGCACATAACAGGTGGTCTAGAGCCTGTGTGAAAATTGGAAGAATACTTTGTTTTTGATCAGTGTATCAACTTTGGGGGGGTCATTTCTGCTCACTTTATCAGTAAGGTTAGATATGACATGTTCCATGGGGTCTCTTTCAATTGTAAGTTTATGGTTCTAGACATCATGTGATATGACTCTGGATCGCTTTATCAGCATCAGAAGTAACAGTCATGATTCCTTATGTCCTTCCTGTCAGCTGCACAACCTGCCCATGTAAGGCTGGCCCTTTCATTGTGGCCTCTTTCTGCAGTTGCTGTATCCATTGGCGTTAGCTTGGGTTGAATATAATAGGAGCATTCCAAATGGTAAAGCTATAAACCAAATATTTTTTATTTTATGGGGGAGTCTAGAAGGTGAGAAGGCTGTGCCTGGCCCTGGTGACACACACTCACACCACCTCCAATCCTCTCGCTGATTCAAGACCTGAAGGCCCCCATCCTTTCTAAAAAGGCTGTGTCTCCGCCCACTCCATTGAAAAAGACTTTCTAGAAATTGAGTTGGGTGCACTTTTTTCTGCATCTCATTGGCCCAAAATAGAGGTGGTGGCCATATCTGGGTCAAAAGGGCCCGGGGAATCTAATCTGTTATTGCAGGGTGAGTGTGCTCTGCTAAAAAAAACAGTTGTTAGAAAAATGAGCTGTCTGGTCAGTCTCCTTGGGCAGTCTTTATTTCATTCCGGTTTCGAGAGTGTAGACGTGAATTGGACTTTGCCTCGGTGTTCTTTGGAGTAGTTTGAGTAGGCAAGATTGAAACAACCGCTCCTTGCCTGGGTGTACAGCTTGTCCGTAAGGGCCTCCTGCACCTGCTCAGTTGTTTTGTATTAACTTAGGGGAGGGTGGTGTTGTGTAGCATAGATTTTAAATCCTGATTAAATACATCCTTACTTTCTCAAGTCAGTTTGTCTTTTTTTTTTGAGACAGAGCATCAAGCTGTCACCCTGGATAGAGTGCTGTGGCATCACAGCTCACAGCAACCTTCAATTCCTGGGCTCAAGCAAGTCTCCTGCCTCCGCCTCCCAAGTAGCTGGGACTACAGGTGCCCGCCACAATGCCCGGCCATTTTTTGGTTGCAGCCGTCATTGTTGTTTGGCGGCCCGGGCTGGATTCGAACCCGCCAGCTCAGGTACACGTGGCTGGCACCTTAGCCTGTTGAGCCACAGGCGCCGAGCCTCTCAAGTCAGTTTGAATGATTCATGTGTTCCTAGAAATTTAAACCACAAATCCTCTCCATTTCCTTTTTCTTTTTGTTTGGGATTCATTGACGGTACAAAGAATTAGGTTAAATCCTCTCCATTTTCTTTCACAACATTTATCATTCATGCCTTTGCTCAGTTTTTCTTGATTCATTGTCTCAGGAGCTTTTCTCTTTTATTTCTTTTTGAAGAACCTATATTAGCTTTGGTTCCTTCTTTCTATTGCTAATATTATGTTTATACAAAAATGTACATGTATCTATATAAAAATGCCTATATATGGATTTTTTTCCCTATGCTGTTTGGTTTCAGTCTGCTGTGTTGTTTTTAATTTTATCTTTTTTAAGGAAGAAATGAATATGGATCACATGGTCAGGTGACTTTTTTTTAAAAGAAGAAATAGGGGGCAGCGCCTATGGCTCAAAGGAGTAGGGCACTGGCCCCATATGCTGGAGGTGGTGGGTTCAAACCCAGCCTCAGCCAAAAACTGCAAAAAAAAAAAAAAAAGAAGAAGAAGAAGAAGAAATAGGGCCAGGTACTATAATCACACCTGTAATCCTGGCACTGTGGGAGGTCAGGCAGGTGGATTGCTTGAGTTTAGCAATTCCAGACCAGCCTGAGCAAGAGTGAGACCTCTTCGCTACTAAAAGTAGAAAAAATAGGCAGTAGAAAAAATAGCTGGGCTTCTATAGTCCCAGCTACTCGGGAGGCTGAGGCAGGAGGATCCCTTGAGCCCTGGTGTTGGAGGTTGCTGTGAGCTATGATACCATGGCACACCACCCAGGGTGGCAGAGAGAGACTCTGTCTCAAAAAAATAAAAATAAAAGAAGAAATAAGAGTAGTATACAGAAAAATCTGTTTTAAGTGTGAGAAACGTTATTTCACTCAGTAGGAATTTTGAGGCATTGTCTGTGTTCATAGAGGCGTATTAAGTGCTGAAGGGCTCACAACGTGTAATAAAATGACTGTGACCCGGCCCCAGCTTTACAGGGGGAGGTGGGGACAAATCATAGCTTGCTAGATTAGCATAGGTTAAAGGAACCATTCTTGAGACAAGTTTGGCAGTTGCAGGGACAGAAATGTAAATGTGAGCAAGAGAAAGAAGGAGGGAGCTGGGGACCACAGGGCAGGCGTCATGTCAGGAGATGCCTTCATCCTGGACCCCCCAGACGTTCCTGTCAGCCCGATGTTCTCAGTGACCCAGATCCACTGCAGATAAAAGCTGCCAGACAACGCAGGGTTACCTGGCATTTCCTGTGCTGCCGAGGCAGCTTTTGTTACACTGTGGCTGACCTGTTCTTCTGCACACCTGGCTTTGCCACCTTCCTTCCTGCCAGTGTTCTGATTCCCAGCTGCCTACGTATGCCTTTTCCCTTCTCCCTGGTGGACTCCTTCGCCTCTGCTTGGCTTCTAACCCACCTCTCATGCCCCCCTGCCTTTCATGGGTTCAGCCCTAAGCTCATCTGGGCCCTGCTAACCCAACTTCTCACTCTTTCTCCGCCCGCTCCCTCTCAGCTGTAGCAGGCATGCCTCAGTCTCCCCAGGGCAGGTTACCCTGTGGCTTGGTATAACAAGGTGTGGGTGGGGAAGAGGCTGGATTCAGAAGCAGGTGCCTTGTGTCTTGGTGGTGGTGAGCAGGCTCCCAGGAGCCCTTCACAGATGGCCCCAGTGCAGATGGAGATGGCACGGGAGGGTCGGGGCAAGGAGGCCAAGGATTCCAGGAGCTTCTTCAGGCATAGCGTAAAAAGGACAGCAAACTTTGCTCGCCACTTGGGAGCAGTGGTCTCATCTGCTCTGTTCTTTTTCCCCCCAAAGCATATCATAACCCTGAACCACGTTGGGGCAATATCATATAGAGATAGTTTTGTAATCTTTTTTCTTTCCTTTTCACAATATTCAGAAAGGCAAATGCACAAGATGTTGATTGGTACCTCAGTTATAAGAGGAACACTTTGTACAAAACTTCCATATCTGTCAGCTGGGGAGGGGTATAATGAATGCCAGGACAATCCGCGTTCTCCTGTGCAGCTGACAGAGAGTTGGGCTGGGACCTGCTGTGTGAAGACGTCAAGTCCCACCACAGTGCAGGGAGTAAGAACCCAATAAGGCAAAAAAAAAAAAAAAAAAAGATTCAGCGCCTGTATGTACGTGTCTGTGTGTCTACAGATGTATAGAGAAGGGCCAGGAAGGGGAGACCTTAGAGGGTGCTTGAGGAAGAGATTTCCTGATGAAGGTGTGTGGGTAAAAAGAAATCACTCAGCGCCGTTCCTTTCCGGACTCTTTGCAAAGAGAAATATGGCTCTTTGTGGCATATATTGCAAATATTTCTGTCCAGTCTATCATTTGCCTTTTATTATCATATCTTTTGTTGTACAGCAGTTTAAGAAAATTGTGTCAGGAAATGTATCCTTTTTATTATGATTTCTGAACTTGGAGTTCTGCCTGGGTAGGCCTTTCTCATCATAAGGTTATGTATTATCTTCATTTTTGTCCCCCCAATGTTTTCAGCATTTTGTTTTCCTCGCAACTAATTATGTAACCCATTTGATATTTACTCTTCTGTGTGGTCTGAGTAATGGAATGCAATTATTGTACAATCAATGGACCCAATTTTATATATTCTAAATCCCCATACATCCTTGGCTGCTTATTAAAATTGATCTAAAACCGAGGTCTCTTTGTCTACAGAAGCTCAATTAAGTGATCCACTGATGGTGAAGATTTGAGAAGCACTGGTGTGAAGTATGTAGCATAGCCTTGGCATGAAATGAAAGCTGCTGTTGTAACACAGAAATGGAAACAGCAGACAGTGCTGTGGGTATAAGGCTTTGAAATGCCTTTTGCAGGGTGTGTGGATGAAAAAGTCCTACTTGTGGTAGAGCTCTGGGTAAGGCCCTGGATTCCAAAAGGCAAGACAAAAGGAGTCAAGAATCCTCAAGCTACATTAAGCCAAGGTAAGCTTCTTGTAAGGACTGGCAGTGGGCAGGATGAGCAATGCCAAAACCTAACCACGGGCAGGTGAACCGCCATTGGGAGCTGAGCCTGCTCCATAGCTAAGAGGCACATTCCACCTGTTCTCCTGTCCTTGTCTTCCCTGACCTACCCCATTCCTGCAGGTTTCTCTGCAGACAGCCCATGAAGCCACTGGCCCTAAAGGTCCAGTCTTACTAACTTCTATTTTAAAATCCCAAGAGAATAGAGTGAATTCTCTACTGTCAACTCTGGCTGGAGGGATGGGAGTTGCCACGTTGCCTAATGCAGTGTTTTTCAACTTTTTAAAATCTCCGGCACAATTGAACCTTTTTAAATTTCCATGGCACACTTAAATTATGTTGGTCAAAAAAAGAGTAAAAAAATCAAAAAAACAGTATACTTACTGTGCCTTGACCTTCTTTTGAAAATAATTTAATTAATGATCTTTAAAAATTTTTACAGCACACCTGAGATCTCTCATGGCACACCGGCTGAAAATCACTGGTGTGTGGGGTGGCTGCTCCCAGAGGTCCCAGGGCTCAAGTCTGCTGAGCATGGCAGCTGAATACCCTTCTTTCCTCCTTCGCTGTTGGTAGATGGAGAGCAATGATTTTCTACTGGTTTTTAAAAGTAGTAAGACTATATATAAGAAAAAGTTGGCCCTAGGTAATTATGAAGTGGGTAAAGTTTAATTTTGCATCGCCATCCTCATTCTCTTTCACAAGAAAAGTTTTTATCTCGAAGACACTTTGGGGATTGTTAGCATTTCCAAACTTTTGAAAACCTGTCCTAGTATAGAGGCCATGGAAGTGGCCTTGGAGGTCAGACTGGGTTCCTCATCTGCTTCTCCAAGCTTTGTGACCTTGGGCAAGTTAATGCCAGCTCTAAAACCCCAATTTCCCCATCAATAAAATGATGCTATTAATAGCCCCAACATCAGGGGTGGTGGTGAAAGTTAAGTGAATGTCGAGTTTTCACTCTCTGGCACTTGGTGGGGGTTCAGTGAATATTTGTTTGAGTGATTTTTGACTAATACAGATCCTACTCATGACAGTGCATTCTTGGTGCTCTTTCTGTATATCCTTGTGCCTTCATCAGATTTTGAGATTTGCTTTCTGTAATTCACATTCTGAACATAATATATCATTGGAAGTGTAATGAATGTTCTTTTCCGCCCCACTCGTGCCACATTTTATTTTAAAAAGTTGCCTCACTTTGAACCTCAATGACATGTTGCTAATTATTAAAGCTACTGGTCATAGTGCAGACCTTCCCAACTCCCTGGAAATCCCGTTCTTTCCTCCTTCCATGAAAGCTTGTTCACGTGTAAGAATCTGGTTAAGTGTGCTTCCTGCATAGGCTTAAGTGGCTGATGGGATATGTCTTAGTTCACTTTTGTTTATGCTGTTATAACTGAACATCAAAGACTGGTCAATTTATAAAGAATAGGGGTTATTTAGTCTATGGTTCTGGAGGCGGGGAAGTCCAAGGACATGGCGAATGCATCTGGTGAGGGTCTTCTTGCTGTGTTATAAGTAGGCAGAGGGTGTCACATTGCAAGGAGGGCAAGAGTGTGTATGTCAGCTCAGGTGTTTCTTCTTAGAAAACCACTAGTCTTACCATGAGGGCTCCACCCTGATGACTTAGCTAATCCTGATTATCTCCCAAAGGCCCTGCCTCCAATCAATGTATGAATGTGGGAAACTTAGAATTGGGGGGGGCACATTCAAATCAGGCAAGGTCTAATAGAGGATAAAGTCTTAGGCCACTGAAAGATGGGAATTTTAATAGT
This sequence comes from Perodicticus potto, assembly GCA_963574655.1. NCBI lineage: Eukaryota > Metazoa > Chordata > Mammalia > Primates > Lorisidae > Perodicticus > Perodicticus potto. The sequence continues at coordinate 82,733 of CAUYRH010099417.1, forward strand.
GGTATTTTGAAGGGGCAAGGAGTGGACTACCTTGAAATATTAAAAAGTCACCTCACATGGGACGCAGAAGCTTCATTAAATGTGAATCCAGCTCCATCAGAAGAAGAAAGTTCATTCTTTCAATAGGTTCTGCCTTGGCAAGACCCTAAATAGACCACTTGGGTGCATTAACTGCTGACTGACTGAAGAAGATTTGGAGAAACTGCAAGTCAAAAACAGATTGAGTATTAATTTTGAATATTTAAATTAGAAAGTAGTCTTTTGTCCAAAATTCAGATACATGCCACAGAGTGAATGTCCCCCTTATGGTTTTCTTTCTAACAGGTGCTCACAGCTGTGTGTATCTCAGCTAAAATCTGAGCTTCTCAAGGGCAGGGCAGCAGCAGTGGGATTGGCCGTGGCTCCCATAGAATGCATTTGAGTCTCTCCCCTGCCCTGTTACATAGACGGTAGGAGACACCTGCCATGATGTGTCTGCTCTTTGAGTGCCCTTTTTTATTTTTATTTTTTTTCTGTTAATGTGGATATGTATTCTTGTGGAGGGAACTTTCTAGTGCTGATGTCCTGGTGGGATTGATTATTCTATAATGGCAGAATGATTTGGAGTCATCTTTACCGTGAAATGACCCGCAACTATATTTCCTATAGCAAGGAATATGATCCACCAACAAATGTTACTGCATTTGTTGTTCATGTTATTTACTTATATTCTGCCCCATTCCAAAGCAGACTTATCAGTTCACTCAGTATCTATCACCAGATGTTGCAAAAGATCATGTCCAACTTGGGGCAAGGTCTGCTTTGGGGGATTAGGGTCACTAATAAACAAGCTTAGCCACTTTTTCTGGCTTAGATTTGGCTGCCAGTAATCCTGCTTGTACTTTTACTACTGATCTTCCTTGTGCAACAGACCTGGGAGGTTCTCATGTATGTGAATCTCAAGATACCAGCATTTGCTCAGTTCTTGGAAGGAAAACCAGGACCAAGTCTTATGCCAAGCCTGTAGTAAGCTTTTGGCTATGCCTTTGTCCACAGTGTGTGGGTGCAGAAATGCTATGAATGGAACTTTCCAACTAAGCCTGCCATCTAAACACACACAGGTCAGCCAAATATGGGGGCTGTGTACAGCGGCCATCTCTCATTCCCCTGCTTTACCTGCCCTGCCCCCTGTTTGTTGGGGGGACTCTGAAATCTCCTGACCACAGTCCTCTCACCATTATCTCAGGCGCCCAGGAGAGAAGACTAGGAAAGGGTGCTCATTGCTGGCTGGGCTTGTGACTGACTACGTAGCCTTAGGCCATGCAGGTATGCAGGGCTTCCTTTTGTCTCTTTAGCAGGGTTCAGACAAAACAACTATCTTGAGTCCCTTTCTTGAAAGTTAATCCTCTGACCTTATCTTTGCATTTCAGGTTTTACTTTGAAAGTAGCAAAAAGGGGGGCATATTAAGAACTAAAGAAAAATAACACCAAGGGATAGGGAACAGTTAAGGGTTGAAGTGTGTCCCCCCACTCAAAACCTGTTGATCCCACGTATGTCTGTGAATGTGAGCTTTTATGGAAGTAGGGTTTGTGTAGGTGGTATGATAAGATGAAGTCATTAGGGTGGGCTCTTATCCAGTGTGAATGTGGGTCTTTATAAAAATGAGATATTTGGACACAGGACAGGTGTGTCCTGAGGGAAGATGATGTGATGGCACAGGGGGACAGCCCAGGGGAATGACCATCTACCAGCCAAGAGGTGCGTGAGGCCACTGCATGCTAGGAGACCTGAGCATGTTCTCCCTCACAGCCCTCAGAAGGAACCAAACTTGCTAACCCCTTGATTTCAGACTCTAAAACTGCAGCAGTCAATTTGTTTTGTTTAAGCCACCCAGGTTGTGGTACTTCATTGTGGCAGCCCTGGTGGACACCTGTAGGAACCTTCTCAGGTCCAAAGAGAGAGCCACTCTCCTCTTCTGCGCATGAACCCATTACTTCATCGAGTCTGGTCAGTGCCAAAGGCCTGTGTTCTCATCATGACTTAAGATTTTGAGGTTGCTCTGCTAGCCCTGTGTTGGGTTGGTGCCCCGGCCCCCAAGATCATTCCCAGCCTCTTTTGCTTTT